>LUCH01000873.1:23168-86685 GCA_013368495.1 Paragonimus heterotremus | reverse complement strand
CTGTTGGGGTGAGCGGCGGCCCGAGCCACAGTACCTTTAGGTCAGGCTCATGGCTGTTATGATGATGATGATGATATATATAACAGAAGCCCAGTGAAGGGATAGATATGGTCACACAAAACAGAAGAACTAGAAAAAGGGAAACAATTTATAGTATTCAAGTTTAAGAAAGTTCTTCAAATATACACCAACGTTTCCAATTCTAAATTATACTTGAGAACATTTCTAATTTTTCATGTTCATTATCTTTTAGTTCGCAATCGGTAAGCAGCGTAGAGTCGAGAGAGACACGTCCCAAAAGTGGTTTTTTCATGGTTCGGCACCAATTCGCCTAAAATAGGACTGTGCGAGCCAAATAATGAGATGACATAAACAGTATGCCTCAACCGACAGAATTGATGACAAGAGATCTCATCTCGATCAAAATCTACAGAACTACTCAGGTAATTAAAAGTAAATACTCGTTATTTCCAACGTTCCTTGTTAAGAGTAGAAGCAGATACCGAACTCTGTCAATTTTCAATTAATGTTTTGTACCTTGAAAACCTAAGCACACTTCATGCATATCAACTGATATTACTAACCTGTTTAACGGGGTTCGACTGGGATATGTGTCGTCAAACGTTAGGGAAATATGATTGGTGTAAGTTAAATTACGAAGTTTGGCACATTATGAAAATTCGACACCACCGGATTATTCGTTTACTATTCACGACAACAATAAACAAGAATGAGAATGCACCATCTTGTCTTGATCAAAAATTCATCTAATGAAGTCTCACGAGAAGCTGCCCAACTCAAAGTCTGTCTGTAAATCGCTACAATCAGCCCAATATATTCGGTATACAGAACATTCAAAGTCAACAGATGTCAAACAGACAAGCGTTGTTCACTCGTCGTTACTTAACAGGCCAACAAGTGTCTCGTTGTATTTCGAACAGGGGAAGGGCATGTTAGCCAAAAATGAAAGAATTGTACGATACAGGTGTGGTATGGTTTTACTTATTCGTAAAATGCACTCATCCAACAACTGCAGCAAACGGCATTCGGTGTTAGGGGTAGACTGAAAACTGCCGTTCATTTCAGCCCTACATTGTCTCCTACTGTTAACATTATTGTGCACTTGATCAACTTAACAATGATCAGTATCACCAGAATTTACTCATCAAGAAAATCATGTTTTCACCAATCTTATCAACAAATAGCGTGTATGTGTGCTGAAACTAGTGTGGAAATTTCAATCTTCATCCAGGCATCATTTTGTGTATTTTATTGAGAACTGGAAATCAATTAATGACATTTACGTAGTCGTTCACGAATTGCTTATCAGTTACTCGATTAGTCAAGGAGAGCGGTCGGAAATTTTCAGAATTCCTCATTATTTTTGAATTCCTGAGGATATTTTCATGTTAGCGAACAAACTCGACAGGATACTAGCTGGCTAGAAAATAAACCTGAATGGAAAGGCTGCTATCAAATGTGTGGTGTTCAACTTAACATTAACCAAATTCCTGACCACTAATTAGTAATTAAACTAAGACTTAGTAGTTAATTGCAGTTATCATTAGTTCAGGAATCTGCATTGTTTTTACATTTATGAGAATGGTACGAGAATAGAAATGCACCGGAAGCTACGACTTCAAAAACTCAAACCCAACCAATCCGTAGTTAACGTTTCTGCGAAACGTTTCAACAATTTTGTCAGGATGCAAACAGACTACCCAGAATGGATTAATTTAATGATCACGTATTGCAGAGTATCCCTAACAGGTATGAAAGAAGTTATGTGGATGCATTATACAATTAATGTTCTAGTGGTTGTATGAAATTATTTTAAGCACTCCATGATAACATTTGATTGCATTTAGATGTTCTTAAGCGAACTTCATGAACGCTAACCAAGAGATTGCATAGAACATACTATTGATTGATTCTGTGTGCAGATATGAAGCAGGAATAAGAATTTTTACGAAAACGAGTTTTTCTACAAGATTTCTAACATGAATCAGAACAAATTCTGATTGGGAAGTAGAAACTTATCTAAAACAATAACTTCTATTAACGTGCACAATGAACTTCTAGAAAGAAGGATACATATGGTTAAAATGTGCATTTTTGCAAGAGTCTCGGTACAGGTTGCATTCAGAACTCGCGAGATTCAACGTTTGATTTCCCACAGCTTACCAGACAACTTGTATGATGAATTGTCCTAATCGAACGATTAGCTTTCTAATAAGTAAGCGTAAAAAGTCAATGCTACCCAACTATTGGACAATTGTCTGAAAATAATTCACATTTGTTTATGAGGAGGTGAAAGGGTGTGTTTTTCGCAAGTAGTTCGTGCATCCCTTCTATCACAAATTACCCACAATTTAAGTTAACAAAAAATCCATTCGTTGCGCAAACTTGGGTTTAACGATTTGTACAACGGAAAGTACGCAGATTACCAGTCGAGAGAGGAAATCAACCGAGTCTTCACTAACAGACAAAATGTATCACATTGTCGATTGATAAATGAAGGAAATCCGATCGGAATAGACAAGCCAGAAAGAGACCCAACTCTTAGTCGCGAACGGAACAAGCAGCGTTGCAAAACTTGCATTCGCTAATAGCATAGCAACCTGAAATCTAGTAATCCAGTCAATCACATGACAAAACAGAGGATAAATAGGACGAACATAAGAGTGTGAATTCAACAGGTGACAGAATCCGATTATCAGATGCTGATTGCAACATAAGTGTTATTGTCCATATAAGCATATCACGGTGTTTCAACTAAACCAACAGAACTTACAAAGGTACACATGAACGATAAGTGCAAAACCTGTCACGTGATTTCAATAAAATATATATGTGAGTGATGTAGGTAAACCGAAGGGGACAAACCCCTTTTGTGTAATCTATCAAGTTGCATTTATGCTACAGGATTATTCAGTCATTTGTGGTAGAAAAAGGGATAAGAAATATGTGAGACATAGTCAAGTTGCTCAGATAAGATAGAAAAGCTCCAAAAGTTTACATTAAAAACACTGAGTTCCCTTGATCCAGTTCACCAGTAACGATAGAAGATATACGTTGCGAGATGTTATCGAAATGTAATCAGAATCCGAAGTTGCATGCTTTCTCCGAAGCCATGCTAATCAATACTCGCCGTCCGGTCTTGTGTGTGCATAAACTGTTGACTCACGCAGTTTGTCTGCCCAGGAACTGATAACAGTCCTTGTTTTGTGTAAACCCAATCGTTGATTGTTTCTATTGTTGTTGCTATCCGCATGTCCTATATATTCCAATGTTTTACGTCTGTGACTGAAGAGAGTAAACGAAATGTCAACATCTCGCAACGTATGTCTTCTATCGTTACTGGTGAATAGTTTATATCAAAAATCGACTCCAAACCGACACAGATAAAATGAGACAAACAATGAGGCTTGCAGAAAGCGTTACCACAGAACATCACCGTTTGCTAGTTGCAATCACCTCACATGACGACGATACAGTAAACATTCGAGGTATCGGAATGACAAAAAAGGATGATAAACCCATCGCTGTTCAATCAGTTCCATACTGTCCATGAACGTTTATTACAGTTGAACACTACTGAGCTAATCTTTATCTTCATGTTACAAAATGGAACCGGATTTCAGTCGAAGAACTTCCATAACTCACACCCGATTCCGCCGGTACTGTCGAAAAAAAAAAGGTTCTGGAGACTTGAACAACCGATAGTCTGAAAGCACTAAGTCAGGCGAATAAAATGGATTGGGCAGAGTTCTTAGCCAAGGTCTTTGAAATTTGATAAAGCATTTGTGAGTGAACGTGTGTGAACCATTTTACACGAAAGAACAGTGAATGATTGAATCGGAAGATTAAAACTGGCGTCGTTTCATCAAACTCGCAGCAAGGCTAATTTTAGGCACAGCTTTTAAATAAAGTCTAGGTTTTCGACTTTCAAATCGCAGTATTTCATGTCATGTGACGTACGATGTCAAATGAAGTAGGAAAAGCGACGAGTTGTTGGACCTGGACAGAAGCAATCGAGATAACAAATGACCTAGTCCACGACAGTTATCAATGGGACAGCATAATTATAACTGAGCAACTACGAGTTTGAATACATGCCTGTGTTTGAAATAGAGTCCGACACAGATTGGGTGGCTGCTTGTACAGCCCTGTAACAATATATGAAATCCAAACCTTGCATAGAGTAAGCATTTGGTCGCCTAAGAGGGTAAACCTATTCTGCCAATCGGCAAGGAAATACGGATTATTGAAAGTTGAGCTAGTCTTCTAGGTAATTTAGTAGCTGAATGTAGCAATCCACCACCAAGGAGGCAGTATTTCCCACTGTTAATGGATGTCCAAAACTACAAAAAAATCTAACTGGAAAATTGAAGAGAGAAAGAAACAATTACGACACCAATTGCTATTAACTAATGTACCGTGAAAATGGCTTACCAGCTGAACACCGGAAACGACAAAATCAATCCAATTTCCAGGGATGCGACCATCCTCCATCGAGCAAATCTGGTTCTCACCACCATCCCGCCTGTAGCCAGTGAGCAGAGCACGAACCTGTCTGGAATTGAGTCCAACTAGATCGACAGCAACGTTGTACAAACATTCCACTGTACTTAGGTCAGCCATCATCAATTCAGCGGCCTAAACGGAAGCAGAATAAGTGAAAAGAGTAGACGTTAAAATAGAGAAATTTCTCCACCAATTTTTCATTAAACAGAACTCCATGTTTAGTTTTCTAGAACCAAAATGGATAGTGTTGGTCGAAGGGGGCGGGATGATGTACAGTAAATTTTACTAGGGAAGTACACATCTACACGATTCACAAAACCATCTTCCTCCTTCTCTAAAAACATGCGGGAAGTCGTAGATGGCACTGTCCCCTTCTTTCCCTATGAGCAAACACCTCGGTCACAATGTTATGTACGAAGATGTACCCCCATAAATGGTGTGTAATATCGGATAACAAACCCGGCATGCACCACAAAAGAAACGCTAAGAGCAGAATAAACCAACGCGATTGGAGCAAAAGGTGTAGCGAAGCAGCTATGTTTTGAACGGAGCGAATGAACCAACAATTTGTAAATCGGGAGTAGGAACCAACAAGCTGAGGGCATCGTAATCATCACCATCCCCACAGACAGCAATACATCAGTCGTTCACACTGATGCTTATTTGTCATACAATTGGGAGGGTTCAAAGCAAACTCTTTGCAGGAAGACAGAAGAAGAAAGGGAGAGGAGGAGAGACCTAGTCACTAAAAATAGCTAAGTCTATATCCAAACATTCAACATCAAGGTGCCTATACCTTGCGAACACATAACCAAGCCGTATGTGGAAGTAAGGCGTCATCAGTAAGACAGAGTCCTCACGGGTTTAATTGCTCTGTCATTAGATGCACTCACTTCACAGACAAACAATGACAACATTCACTCTACTGAACACGACCGGCCGGATTGTCACGTAACGTCTCTAGCTATCGACTCTGTGAGTCGCGAGGTGACCAGCCAGGAAAACGAACCCGATCTAAAGTGGCCCATCCCTTGGTAAGCGACATTATTTTTCTACCCCAGGTCATCATCTCGCAACTTACATCAGTCGGTTGCAGCCTCGGCGAACAGCGCTTGATGTGGCAGACGATCAGCTGGTATGCTCGGTAGATGACCTAGCCATCTAAGTCTATGCAAATGTAGTGACCGAACAGAAGAACTCGTTTTGACAATCACTACCAAATACCCAATTCCTAAACACTTCTTTACTTACTCGCTAGTGTCATCCAACGCCAGCGACCGAACGCAGACATCGGTGATCAAAAACCTGAAGACAGTTTACGTCTTCTACCCTGAGAGGCCAGGTTTCGCTACCGCAAAGTAATACAGCCCTCACCGTTATCTGATAAGCGCTATCCTAAAACCTCAGACAGATGCCTCTTTGTTGCCACAGGTTTCCTAGACTAACGAACACCGTCCTAACCCCTCGAAATATACGCTTCTATTTTATTCCCTGAACCACCACTGCTGCTAATGCAGCTCCCCATGTAAAAAACCGATCAACAACATCCATGATTTCATTATCTAACAATAAACCTACGTAATCACAGCAACCTTGCAGAAGCACTCTGCACTTCGAGGCTGCTAGGCGCATTCCGAAGTACTTAACAGAACGCGAAATAGCATCTAACAATGTTTGTGATGCTTGGAAACTGTCAAACAGCAACACCTTGTCATCAGCATAATCAAGGTCAGTCAGTCCTCCATCAAGTAACAAGTCTACACTCGTCCAGAATAATACTTTGTCTGTTCTACTCTGATTTTTGCCTCCCGAACTGCAGTGAGTCGACGAAGTGTAGTGGATGCCAGAATCCTAGTAATGACTGGGGTCAAGCTAATTCCCTGCGAATTTTGCAAGAGTCCCGAACTCCCTTCTTGAATATGAGAACCACTATCGAGTGACCCTAGCACGGAGGGATGGTTACCATCGTCCTCACAAGTTTAAACAACCGAGTCGAGGCTTTCATCAACGTATCCCCGCCTTCTTTGAAAAGTGCCGACGTGAGATCATCTGAACAAACAGTCTTTACGTTTAAGAACCGAAATACAATTACGTTCTTCAGTTTCAGTGGGTGCTTCCAAATCTATCGATCCGGTTGTTACATTAACAGTTTGTGACGGCTATATAGTAGAAACAGGACAACAGTCAAATTGACTCTCAAAGTGTTCCACAGAGCGCTCTAAACTTATAGTGTGCCATCTGTCTCGCCGATAGCATCCCTGACAGACGGTCGCATGGGACCAGTAGCACGGATAACCTTGAAAAGTTTGCTGATGTTCCCTGAAGCAAAAACGGTTTTCATTTCCCCAACTTTCACAATTAACCAAGCTTCATGATCAACGATTAAGCTACGTTTCAGTATCCTACATATATCTCTCCTAGACTTGTTATATGAACTGTCAGGAGGAATGTTAATTCTGAAATCTAACAACTGTAGGGATTTCTCTGTCATCCAATGTTCGTTCAACCTACGAACTCTTGTGTCGCATGTAACAGTATCATATTCACATAGCAAATCACCCGCTTCTCAACCAGTGATGTTCGTCATCAACCGTCTGTTGAATTGACGATTACTCCGGTCCATCATAACCAAGACCAGATGATATTGTCCTAGGAGCACCGTGTGTCTTATAGAAGGTCAGTGTACAAAGCGTACTCAAGGGATGAACACTGATATCATAGCTCCGTGCCA
Organism: Paragonimus heterotremus; assembly: GCA_013368495.1. Taxonomy (NCBI): domain Eukaryota; kingdom Metazoa; phylum Platyhelminthes; class Trematoda; order Plagiorchiida; family Troglotrematidae; genus Paragonimus; species Paragonimus heterotremus. The sequence continues at coordinate 79,427 of LUCH01000873.1, read as the reverse complement.
CAGGGTATTGTTGTCTTCATGTTATGAAGTCGAATTTGAGGGCGACAGCGTCCAGCATTGTGTTCCTTATAGTCCAGTTCAATTTTTGCTCCTACTATCCAACATTTAGTGTGGTGCTTAGGCCAAATACATTGTGACAAGTTTGGTGAATAGACGAGTTTTTCTTGAGAGAGAAATAGTAAGTTACACGGTTTTCGGATCGTTTGAAAACCCCAACGCATCGACCGTGTACACTTCTTATAAGAGGACTGCAGGTGTCACGGTTTACACTACTCAGTTTTTGTAACAGAATACATTCAGAAATTAGACAGTTGCACTGTAACAGATTCTGATATTTTCCCATGCTAGTTGTATCAATGGGCTCCACAGATTGCCATATATAGTGATGGGAACTGCATGTATCTGTGACACAAGGGTTGATAGCATAATTCACCTACTGTTTTATGAAAGGCTGGTGGATTCGGACTTCTATCTCAAATTACCAATCCAATCAAACTAATCTCTGTAAATGCACCCCAAACTACAACTGGACTTTTACCACTGGCTCATTTGCCGACAGACAGTTCATTCTTTCGGAGGCTGGGTCAATAGTAACTCCACGCGACTGATTCGTTATGACTGATGTTTCCTTATCAATAAGCCAGGAAACATGGCGTTCAGGCTAACCAAGGCGTCGAGTATGAAGGAGAACAACTTACTTTCGGAGAGGTTACCGAAACAGTTCTATCAAATATCTGTGACTTGGTTATTTTTAAAGCGTTCTGGCTTAGGCGCCGACAACATTAATGATACGTCCCGAATTTGTGCAAGATCAGACGGATGACTCCATGTTCACTTCGTCCGAATAAAGTACTACAACAGCCTCCTTTCCGACAGGTTGATCGAAGGTATCATCAATTAGTGGAATCTTGAAAAAACCGCTTCTGATCTCTATCGTAGTAGATCGATCTGTCGTACACACAAACGCAATTGTCCCAATGGTTAAAACATGATTTTTCAAGCTGTCACAAGGCATCTGCTTGAGGCAAGGCGAGAAGTATGAGTACACTGGCTCTAGACGTGTCCAAAGGCATCATCCAACGTGTCACGTGATGACCGACAACCTCGTGCGTGACACATTGCTAGTAGAATCACCATTTTGACAAACGTGGTCACAACGTCACCACGCTGAGCTCATGACTTGCGCGACCTGTAAATATCCAACATAAATGAAGTGTTCCTACGTCTGCATCACGACCAGTTGCGGTATGGCTGTAACTGAAACAGTTTCGTTGAACTTATGACGTTATACTTGTTGAGTATTCAGAGTAACAATGATCTCGACTACCAGCTTGCAACAAAGTTACTGGTCGACAGGGCGAAGAATAGGAGGGTTAACCTTAGAAATATGACATTCTTTCTGTTATGTCGAGTGCCACCTTAAATGTAAGAGGTAAGGACCAGGAAGTAAAAATACTATTTTTCCGGAAAGCTTCAGTGTATTGGGATCCTTTTTTAAAAAGAAAAAAATTATCCTAATTAACGTTGCGTCATCTTTCTCTTTCTTACTGGTCATATTGCTCTCTGGGTGTATTTGTCAGCCATATTGTCAAAGGGTGCGAGCCTGTAAACTTAGTTTTCATGAGAATCTGTCTAGGTGTATTAGAATCATTTCATCTAGCCTAGTTTCATTCGGTTCCTCGAAACACTTCAAAACCTATGATAAAATTCCGCATAAACTACAAGCCGTACTCACTCAAAAAAAAATCCACGCACATACATGAAAGGCGCCAGTTCTCGCATATTTATCCCCGTAACATCATGAAAAATACACTCTTTGAGAAACAATGAATTGAAGCTGGTAACGTCAGTTGGTCTGTTCGAGGTTGACAGGAAAAAGCACGATCCGCGTCCGCAACTCGCTACACTCCTACATGTGTGCATGGGATGAAGTTCACTCGCCAAAACTGAGTAAAGCAATTCGCTAGTTAGTATTGCTTACTCCTCGATACCAATCGATTATGCGACCTTTATGAAGTACCGTTCATCAAACCGATCAGCAGTTCAATAGACGGGGCAAAATTCTACTGAGTTCCGGTAATGATGGTCAAACACCAGGAACTAGGCGACTGGTTAGAATGCAGACTGTTAAGTGACGATTTCATTACAAGTTACATGGAACAGTATGCGCACTGTTCCGAGGGAGGGCGGTTCAACGAACACGCGCGGCCATTTTCACAATACGAGGTAATTGTGATTCGGCACATGGACGGGCCTCTATCCAGTCAACTGGTCCTTTTGAATCGCGTCTTCCATGGTTTTATTGACGAGCTCATGGTAAGAACGTCATTAGCCATAATGTCCGTCCAGAATCATTAGCTACTTTAGGATGGAAAATTAACATTACTATGTCTATAGATTGCAGACAAAAGCCGGGAGCAGGACGGCATCTGTCAAACGGTTATACTCGTTGCTGCTTTCACTGTTGCGCTTCACGAATCGTTCCTACTTCAAACACGGCATCTATACGTGACACTGAACTCGATTAACCGCCGATTATCCTAGCAACGAGATGAGTCACTAGACAACCAGTCAAGGGAACGTACAGCCTGCAGCGGTTGTCTTAGTCACTAATCTTAATTTATCAGCGTTACAGGTAAGATAAGTCAGTCGCGTCATCCGCAGAATGACAAACATGGGAAAGGATTATTTGGTAGCTATAATAATTGCCCCATCACCCATCTACGTGCATCAACAAAGATTGAGGTGATGAACCCGATGGATCTTCGCTATAGATTATTCGCTGGTGTTACACGTGGCATACAACCGAACGAATTCTGACCGAGCAGAATTCAGAACAGAAGAGTAAAGCTAACCTCACCGATGTTTTAAGCATGACACTTTCAAACTTCAGCACGATGTCTCTTAATTGCTGCAGAAGACAAGTCCAGCGTTGAAGTTACGAGGACTTCACGTCATCTATACTTCCTACACTGCTGATGCAGCTGCCTATGTGTACAAACTGACCTATGAATGTGACGGTTACAGATATGTTCAACAGATGGTGATTTCCGTAAAACTGTAATTTCTCACCTTTCAGGTAAAACAGCAATGAACAACAACTGGCCCGAAAATAGTATGAGAACAGATTAAACGAATATAGTAAAGCAATTCGATAACCCGTCCATTATACAGTGAAAACTCGAGATGTACAAGGTTTTCCGCTTTTATATATCTATAATCTAATGGTGTTCTGGCTTTTAAGTTACGGTCGTATATGTTAACGAGGAAAGTTGTACTGCAAAGCATTCGCCGGAACATCACAACAAAAAACATCATCAAATCACAACTTACCTGACTAACTCGTTGTAGATAGCATTCAGCGGCCACTCCTAAACCCTCGGTCAGGGCCCAATTACAAATGCCGACTCGAATCCATCGATGAAGTACACGACCCCATGTTGGTGAGATGTGAGATGAGATATCAGACTGATGCGAAGTCGATTCGTCCTCGGTTTGAGTTCCCAGTAGAAAGTTGAACAAACGAGCGTTTAGTCGGTGTAGCATACGAGCAAACAGCTGAACTACAAATGCCGGATTCACGTAAGCTGCGTGCAATGAGTCCAGTGTGTCCGTCAACATTTGCAGAACCGCATCAGGCTGTAAGCAGACATAAGTGTACAAGTCTATCAAGTGTGTGTTAACTAATATAAAAATGATCTGCGTGCAACCATCGAAAAGACAGCAAACGATAAATTACAAAACTCTGTAGGAATATGACGATGAAATTGATCCTAATCGTTGTAAGTGCAAAATCTATTCCTACATGTATGTCGTGTTAGTACAAACAGTGTACAAAATACAACTGGAACGATCTAAAGAGCTTAATCGTAGCATCTAAGTGTATAAGGCTTCATAATTTGTAGAGATCAACGAGATCTGATTATTAACGAATATGAAGTCCAATGTAATCGGTTGAAGGGACTAATAAGATAAACCGGAACGAAGTTAATCACACCTCCGCTTAATACGCAAAACTCGTAAAAGTACAAATCTTTGTATGATACCTCCATCTAACACAGACAGGTGCCCATTGGAATAACTAAAAGACAGCTGGAAGGGTTGGCTGAGTAATCAGAAAAGAAGCGAAAACGTGACTCAAAATATGTGTATCAAGTCTACTGAAAAGAGCTGGAGAGTACATACCTATATCCATGAAAGCCCGAACATGCGATCTTATTTGCTTTCGAACTCACTAGGATTAATCCCGTGACTAACCTCTGTGGAAGAAGAGACTGTGAAGAAAAAATAAAAAACGAAACAGCGGATCTCCCGAGTTAATTAAGCGTTTATATGAAGGCTCCTCAAGCAGCCTATGCAGCCCAGATGAAACAATACATACTGCATTCATACTGTATTCAACAACGCCAACGGAGAAACTCTGGCGGCCCGTTCGCCTAATAAATTGACTAGGTTTGGACCGTGGAGAACCATCATTGTTAAGGTATCTTTCACCGAGCAATAATGCGACCAAATAAAAAACAGCCAAATAAAGTATTATACGAAACTCGAAAGATGCATGGTACACAAAATACAAGCGCAAGCGCTTGTGGATCCGTCTCATAGTGCATAATGTTTCACAATATCGCTCATAACAAGAAAGACACTATTGACGCAACTATAACAACCTAGTAGTAAGGACAGGTTTCGAAATCGGATGTGATTACCAACCTCTTTTAATACCCAACCACAAATTAAAGTACAAACCGCGCCAAAGAGATTGTTAGAGTCGTTCAGGACCTCGATCCTTCAAAGTGCAACCATGTCAAACAAACCAAAAAGAAACAGTCAGACGAAAAGTAGATGGACTCGTAAGGTTGTATGTCGCACTGCTGACCGCGTAGGAGTGCTTAGGTAGAGAGGTACGATCCTATAGGCATACCGCAGAACAATTCTTATGGTTGCGACACTGCTGTCTTGCGTATTAAGAAGGGGGTTAGAAAAGATACCTACAGGCAAACAGCACTCCGATCGCCCAACGGTTGACCATGACCGCCAGCGTATTATTCAATACGGTCGAAAAACGTCCCGCATCATGCACAAGTCTGATACAGCCTCGAATATACCCACCCCATGCAGCGGTGATCACAATCAGACATTACTATGCCCTCGGGCCGGGCAAGCCCCTCACTACCAAGTGAGTCAGACTCTGGGTAGGGTACCCCAAGAAAACTCTGTATCCCGTTGTCTCGTAGGTCAAACTTTTGAGTCAGAGACTTGAGATGAGGACTATCAGCCCAACCCTCTTCTGCGACTTAAAAGATCAGGAAGTATCAGAAGTCATCGTTCTCCTCACAGTGACATTGTCCACACGTCACGACTTTCTCATTATATTTTGTCCCCCAATTCTCCCGCCCTCCATATGTCTTTGGGCGATAATTCTTTTCTGAGGCCAAGACAACTGGTAAACATTAGTGCTTTCAATGTCCGAACTCTCCGACAAGTTGTTCAGCAAAATGCCATGACAAGTACTCTCTCAAGTCTGTTGCTTGATTTGCGCTGTTAAACTCTGTGAACGCAAATCAGAAAGGCGCTGTATATTCATTATATCAACGTACGCTCCAACAGACAGCTGTTAGGATGCCACTGAAGATGTGTTTCACAACGCCCTCGTTGACCTTCTGAGGTGGAATAAACACTCAGACATCATAATAGCAAGCGAGTGGAATGTTCAGCTTAATCGTCTTTCCCCAGAAGAGAAGTGGCTGGAAGATATGTTTGGTGTCCGGGCATAATGCACTGACAATAGCGAAAGACTGCCACAATAATGCGTATCCCACGGTATCTATATTTCGAGAACCGCATTTCAACATCGGAAGAAGTGCTGTGTTACATGGAGACCTCCGTGTGCTTCTCAGCCGTGGACGCAGTTGGGTCATATAGCAGTCAGTTACAGGTGGCACCACTCTGTTAAAGACTGTCGTGCCTTTCGGAGTAACCATCTAAACTTGGATAACGCTATTGTGTGTCCCTATTTTGTTTTGTCATTTACTCATAAGACATGTGCCTGTAAATGCAACACAGTAAGCTGATATTCGAGCTAGAAGATTGTGAAGAACGCTTACCAGGAAGCGTTGGTGAACAAACTGACCAGATCGAGTCGGGTGAGAGAACTTAACGAACACCGTGAACAAATCGCAGCAGCTATGATGGCTTGCCATGAATAGGTGTTTTCCGAAAGAGCTGTGCAGTTGTGACTGAGCTGGATTTCTGTCGCGTCGCCAAACCTCATCATGAACAAGCGTCGCTCGATCCCACTTGGTTATGAATGTGGTGACGACCGTAGAGGAGTTAGAGGCAAGCTGACCAAAAGCTACCGCAAAGACGGTGAGCACCGTTTGGTCGAACAGTCAAAAGAGATGAAACAAGCTTTTTTATCTGGGAATAACAGAAAGCTATTTTCCTTGAATTGTGGTCGTACTGGCAGTCGAGTTGCCGCAAATAAGACCATACGTAAAGTAGATGATTCACTTATCACCAGTCATTCGTGCCAACATGGTGGGCTGAACATTTTGGGGAACTGAAGCAGAAGTGACCCTGCAGCTTAGGTTATTGGAGCATAACAAGGCGCTTCGATCAGATCTCTTCTCTCCTTCTCCTTTCAAAGAGGGTAGGGAGGAGTTGTAAGATATCCGTACCAAATTTAGTACGAATGAAGCCAAACAATTTGGGTGTCGTTTTTAGCATTTTATTGGTAAATCGACCGGGAATAACACAACGTTACGAGCAAGTTGTAATAGTCTACGTTTCAACTATCTTGGGTGGCCCTCTTCAGAAATGTTGTAATCATGACTGACGAAACTCCTCCGGACGATTCGGGAAATTGAACAGGTACCTAGTGATTGGTGCGCATCAAAGGTAATTCCCGTTTTCAAAAAGGAGACTTGAAGTCTATGTGACAACCACAGAAGCATCAGTCTAGTTTCTGTTGCGTCCACGTTATTCGCTAGCCTCATTTCACGTCGGCTCACCAATACCAAAGTATATCAGACACACAAAGAACAGACAGGATTCCGATCTGCTAAAGTGCACGTTGATCATATTTTTACCCTGCGACGAATCTTGGAGCATAGGCACTCACATAGGCAGCCGACGGTAGTGGTCTACTCAGACATGAAGGCTGCTTTCGACTCAATTACTCATATTGTCCTCTGGAACTTTCTTCTCCGTAGAGTGTAAAATGATGCTTCAAGACTGGGGCATTTCTACTCCTACGTTCTTCATTTCAGGTAATCCTCTCGACATTGTAGACAGTTTCATATACTTCAATAGCACTATCTCGTCAGTCTGTAATGTTTGGTGATGAGAGATCAGAGAGGATAGCAAAGGCACGAGTTGTCTTTGCCAGCCAGCGTCATCTATGACATTGAAAAGACGTTTGGTTATCGGTAAAGGGAAGTGTATACAATGCTTGTGGATGTTCTGTTTTGCTCTATGGTTCGGAAAAGTGGCCTGTTCGCAGTGAAGATGTCAACCGATTTGCTGTGTTTGACCATCGCTGTCTCCGCCAATTACCAACGTCACTGTTGAGATGAGCGGCGGCCCGGGCCACAGTACCTTCTAGTCAGCACCACGGCTGTTATGACGGTGATGATGATCAGGCATAATTCGCCTTTCCTCCGTATAGCATTAATCGGATCAACACGACGGACTAATCAAGATAAATCTAAGGAGAGTTCATTCAGTTTGATTAATGTAGTTTCATTTTCCTTAGTCGAACATTACCCATGGTTGATTAACTAAATCACGCACCACTTAACAGTGAGCAAAATATCGCTTAACAAGTTTGAAGCCATCTGCGATTTCAACTTGGGGAGAAGTTCTAGTTGTAGAGTGATCGATTGGAATCAACAGTACAGTTAGTGTGTCTGCTCTCAAGGCGAACGGACAATCTGGGTACTACTCACAAACGAATATGGTTGAGCATATGCATATGGTAATACGGTCGTGTCCAATGTAACACAGTACTCAATACATGGTTGCCTCATTAAAGCGTAGCCGTAGTTGTAGTCTCGACTGTGGCAAGGATGTGGACAACTGGCGAGCGCAAACAAGGACCAAACTCGTGTATGGTGCTTCTTTTCGAAAGGGTTTGACTGGAGGGTTTGTGAAAATGCGATAGATCAGATCAGTTGTGGGTTCAAATCACATCAACCATATCCGTCACTATGTACCAGTGGTTTTATTTAATTGCCACAAAAAATAGCCAAAGTAATGTAATCTGCCCCATAGTAAACTTCAATTCGACGGCGGTTATCTCACATACTGCTCACAGTGGATCAGTAGTAAAGACGTCCAACGTGCCTGTGAATCGAGCGCCAGTCATCGCGATTACCACTATGGTTTAGGTTCTAGCATCATGACGGTATGTGTCACATGACTGCCGAAACGGGTGAAAAAATAGTACACCTCACTCGTCAGAGAAGATGGTTATTCAACGAAAATTTCATACATTTAATGGTGATCATGAAGAAGGCGGATCAACAAAATTAACGGGGTCATCTACTTCAGCCAGAACCATATCTTAAACATAGTCAGCCAGTTACTAGGTTGTAACACACGTAAATTTACGATGGAAATGAGATATAACAATATACGAGACTGAAATATGCAAAAATTCGTGAAATCTCGCGTAATGTTACCTGCTTCAGAATAGCCTCCTCCAAAACGTTTGCATCCTCATCAACAAGATCGCGTTCACTAACCCGAGCTTCTTCAGCATGCACAATTTCGGTCAGCTGGGATAGTAATTGTGGAATACTAACTTGGTCTAGCTGAGAGACACACAAATCTGTGAGCATTCCGAACGAGGACTGCACCACGTCAGTTAGCTGATCTTGAACGACCATCCAAGTGGAATAAGACGTTTTGTATTCAGCATTGGTTTGCGAAGAGGAATGCAAGGCAGTAGAGTCCTGAAGACAAAAATACAGGGAGTAAACAAAAGCGACCAGTGCGACGTGAGTCGTTAGCTTGGTACTTGATCTAACCGAAATAAACAAGCCGAAAAGTGTGACAAAAAAACGCGAAGGCTGTGCGATTGCGTAGATATTCATCAAATGGATGGAAAATCTAAACCGACTATTCAGGATGACATATAATCAGCACACTCCTGAAATTGTGCTATCAACCAACCTAAACCGACCTCAAATGTTCTGGTCAAGTCCACATCTCGCGTGATCAAATGCAACAGCTGACTGGCATTTGCTAACCAAGTCGCATTGGAATGGAGTAGGTCCTGGAATGTTGGACGGTCGCGAGGATCACAATTATTCACAGGAGAAGAATCGCACGGGTTGATCCAACGTGTGAGTACAGTCTCAATATTTTGGAACCGCTCGACTGAGCCGGCCAGTAGACTGAGTAGCTCACGCTGACGGCGACGATGCTGGTGTACAGCTAGTTTGGCCTTGGCAAACTGAAACCCAAGCGTTAAGTAATAATAACAACAATAATAGTAACAATAAAGTAATTAAAAACGACGTTTTAAAAAGTAACGTAGACCACTAAGATAAACTCAAGATTTAAGAAACATGCACAAATATCCCGTGACTTGATGCGGTATCTTCTAAAAAATGTGATTAGTCAATAGACTAGACTACGTTCATTAATCTAATCAGATTGCTAACAAAAGCAGTGCCATTGAGCTGTCGGGGATCTGGGTTAGATGAACATCACTGACAAGTGAGCTCAGCTATTTCGTTCTCATAGACCCTCTAATCAGCCCCTTTCGAAAAGAATCACTAGACTCAAGTTTCGTTCTTGTTGTTAGAGCTCGCCAGTCGTGCATATCCTTGCCATAGCCGGGACTAGAATTCTGACTACGATTTCGTGAGGTAGCTGTGTTGACTCCCGCGCCACTGACCTCACATTAGACACGACCGGATTATCATATGCAAGCGCTCAGGTACATTCGTTTGTGAGTAGTGCTCAGATCGCCTGAATGCCGCAAGACGAAGAGCAGTAACTGGCCTATTTATCCCAACCAATGTGTTCACCAGTAGGACTTCCCTTCACGTTGAAATAATAGAAAACATTAACTTATCGAACGAAACTCGAGTATAGCGTTTCTTTTCAAAGAGGTTGATAGAAAATTTTATGAGAATGTGCGAGATGAGGTAAGTGTATAATTGTATAAACCCTTAAATGTCAAATGGGTCATCAAAATCGGCGTTAATCTCAAGCTAATAAGAGATCCGAGAGCAAGAGAACGCAACGATTTGTCTAGTTTTGGTGATAGGTTAATTAGACAGAAGAACGGAAAGCTGTGACAGGATCGACAACACTCCTATCAACGAAAATGATGACAGAATTTCGTGCTCCTCTACTGGCGGAAAACCGATACACATTTTAAGTCCTATTTAGCTGTCCGGGAAAATCAAGAAATGAAAGAAAAAAGTTATAACCTTCAAATAAATCATCATCACACTTTTTTGCTTGAATCTTAGCAAAACATTTTATCTCACCTTGTGACCAAGTAGCCAGACAAAACAGTAACGAAAGAATTGTCAATTTCGAGATCTATACATCCAAACCAGTAGATTATCCAAGTCTAAAAACACTCAGACGTCTCTGTTCACTTTCACTAATGTGTACCAAGCAATAACCCTTCCAACCGATTTGTTACAACAGCCAAAATAAACGAGAAGTAGAAAGAAATGTGAAGAAATATATAAATGAATAAAAAAAATAAACCAGTGTACGCTGTTTTTTTTTTGGAACGCAGTATGTACAGAACAATTAGGGACCGGACCACAGCATCGCTGTTTCGAAAAAGTGGCCTAATACACCCAACAGGATAACTGAGTGAACCAGCAAGCATATACAAACACGTACACCCGTACACGCACATAAATATGCATATATATACATGACAGTCACAAACAGAGAGAAAACTGATATTGGGCACCAAAAAAAAAACAATGAACATGCACTTGCGTACACGCATAACGAATCACTGTACTTGGCATGCGTTTAAGAGCCTTGGCGCCGATGACTACGAAGTAACTTGAAGGTATTATGTGTAGGACAACTGGTCTTGTTAGAAAAGTCTGAAATAAACAATTTAGCTTAACTGTCTGCCTATATCAAACGAGTGGAGAATGTTATGAAGGCTAAGATCCTAACGATCACAGACAAAACTAACAGAAATGAATTGGGCTAACCAAACTCATAGCAAGGGTTTAATGATGAATAGGTAACCAATAAGACAGGAAAATCATTCTAGCAAACCTATGTGGATCTTTAGCATAAGTTTATATGCAATCGCATGGCACTGACCATCCTGTAAAACTAAGCCAATGCTATACATATCAAATAAACATTGTTAATAGAGAGCATTGCTAGTACACCACTTTGACTGTATATTGAATGGTGAGAATATAATTATACAATCAAACTAGATCCAGGGAAAATCTCGAGTATACATAATGCACGGCTGTTCAAAACACTGTCAAATAGCGATAACAAGTAACAAATGGAAGTAACCTCTCCGCGTACGTGAGACTTGTTCATCAGTACCAAACAGACTCAGAAACTGATGTGCATTGACGTGTGTATGTGTGCGTGTTTTTACTGATTTTGTACTTGGACTACACAACGTCCACTGAACTTTGCTATGTAAACTTGTATATTTCAGCATGTGCAATGAAATGTGGTCAGAAGATACCGTGCGCAACCACCGTTTCTGACTAATCCGTACTAAGTATAATAATCAACAAGACTGTGGGTTGAGAACCGGACCAAGAAGTCAACTACGAAAACACACTTTCTGACCAGGAAAAACACAAGGGAGATCGTGGTCAAAAATCTGAACCAATGTGATATATATATATATATATATATATATATATATATATACTTACGTAAAAACTGCAAGGAGTGGCGGACGTGTCACGAAATGAGGGAAAAGGGAATATTGTGTAAGGTGAAGGAGGAAAGAAATGTTTAGGAATAAGGAACGATGCACACGAAAACTTCTGTTCATCAACATATCAAACAACTTCATCAACCAAAGTTGTTCAGTATCCGCCGGACCTCAACCAAACGGCCGGGAGCGCCCTACTGAAACAAACTTCGAAGTAAGTGCTTTCATACCCTGAAATCAAGTCATGCGATGATCGCCAGGATGTCACTTCCAGCCCAGCCAATCACTTGTAAATAAGGCACGATGCGGCAGGCAGTGAGTTGACATTCGTAAGATGTGACCAAGCTAACAAAACCTGTGAGACGAGATCAAAATGCTCACGGGACGGCAGAGTCCCGAAGACACGTCTAGGAACTTTGTCACTGCTGGCACGGTGCTTCCACCACACACAGCTAATGCTTTGGAGACACCGATGGTCAAAAACAGATACTCGGTGAACGTCCTCCCTCAAATGAACCAGGTTTCGGAGCTGCACAATAGGACTTCTCCTACGATGGCATTATACACTCGGTCTTTCATAAAAAGACTGAGATTATGCCGATACCACAGGTGGCGTAAGTTGGCAAACACCACCCGAGCCTACGTCATGTGATTTGTGGACCCATCAGGCGGTCCATTAGCCCTGAAACACCTCAGAAGGTACACAAACTTCTCAACCACTTCTAACGGCTCATCATCAAGGATGAAAGCAGGCACAGAATCCCGCCAATCTTGCAACAGCACTTAGTAGATGTAAAGGTGATACCAAACCGACGAACTAATCTAGCTTAAGAGGTTCTGAGCTACCTATGAGCCTTCACAGATTAGGGTGATGTCGTCTAAATACTCTATGTCTAGAAGTCGAGTGCCTGGGAGTAAATCCACATCATATTCGTAGTCTATTAGGACACACTATGGGATCTCATCCACCTCGAAGTTGATTAGGAAGAGGGAGACCGGACAACTTTGTCGCAACTCGCTTGAGGTTTCAAAGATCGGTGACACACTGCCATAAGCCCTAACCCGAGGTCTGACAGTAAACTGCTTCTAGGATGTATACATGCTTCTCAGACAGACCCTTCCTCGAGAGACAATCCAAGAGTGCAGCTCCGTAAACCGAATCGTCAGCCCTCTGATGTCCAAGAAGATGACAACTGTCGGCCTTCTATATGAATGACGGAATGTAAATATCTGGCGAAGTGTAAAGATGTGATCAATGCCATCACGGCCAGGGCGAAACCCAGCTTGCTGTTCACGGGTATGTTTTCCCGCGTTTCGTTTAATCTGCGAAGTATGATGGCTGCGAACAATAAGAAACAGGCTAATTCCTCTGTGATTTCCACACGAACTGCATGAGCCCTTTTCGAAAGTGAGAACGGTGTTAGCCAAACCCATGTCATTTGGAACAACTTCACTGATCCAGAGTTTCTGGAGCAGAGCCGTCAGCCCTTTAACTAAGGCTGGACTTCCATCTACAAAAGGAGCAGGAGGCAATTCGTCTGGACCTGGTGCCTTATGACATTTCAGAAACTTTATCTCGAGAGAGACTTCTGTTTCCGAACAACAGAATAATGAGCACAGGCAGAACCCGAAGGCCTAGTCAATAGCGCGGGTAGCCAGTTGAACTGTTGTTAGAAGTGCTCAGACCAGCGTCCTAAATGTCGTTGAATGTTATGAATAGGCTCACCATTGGTTCCGCAGCTTAACTCGCTCACACCCGGCTTTTTGCTACCAGTAGCTCGGATGAAATAGAACAGCTTCCGAGAGTTCCTGATAGCGCATTGTCCACCAGACCTCGCCGTTCTCTCGTGGTTGCTTTCGGAGCTCGAGACGAGTAGGCTTGAGAGCCGATTTGTAGTCAATGCTGGATAGTGAGCGTCCAGAAATTTGTGATCACATGGAGATCCAGCGGTTGACAGCTGAACGAGCAGTAATATCATACAAAGCAGTATCGCACTCAAGTATTTCATACCGTATACGTGCCTAATGTGTTTTAATATCGTCTGGTGGGTTGGCATCTAGTCTGAAGGCAAGCATACGCTGGTGAGCGTAAGTCGCCTGCTAGTTTAGATACGTCAATTTATAGGTTGAGGGCTGAGTGGCCTCCTACCAAAACGAAAAGGGAACTTGCCACATAACAGTGCCTGACGGGAATCCACGCAGGTGTTCCAGACTGACTTGCAATCTTGAAAACAGCCATGCCACCGGTAACCGACTGTCATGTGGTCAATCAGCGATGGAGGCTGCCGAGTGGTGTATTGACGCCTAGCACGTCGAAAATTAGTGCCTCTCAGAAAGACCGTAGTCAGCAAAGAACTGGAACAAAAGTTCACCGTTGTCTGTTCGATGAGTACCGTAGGGATGCGAGCCACCCAAGTTACCCTCCTCAGGGATTAGCCTGTCTACTTGAACGATCAAGTCTCTAGCCAGTACTACAATGTGCGTGCGCCGCGCGGTGTGTAGAATGTTAGTGAGCTGAAGATAAAAACCATCCTTGACTTCGTCTGGACTACAGTCTGTAGAGGTATATGCCACAACAACAAACAGACAGCATTTGTGAAGTGTGCTTCTCGATGCCCTAACTGTACCTTCGAGTCCGATAGCCCATAGGTGGTTATTGACGGAAATTCCGTCAAGCGGTGCTTGAGCTTAGAGCAATTCCAACATCAGCTGGGCCAGTGACTTGAGCCGCATAGTCTCTAAACAAGTGCATATTGGGCCCGTACGATGGAGAGGCTAACGGAGATTCATCACGTCGACACAAACGTACTCATACTAGGCAATTCCATTTCTCTTGTTTTCGAACCCAAACTTCCACCAGACATGTGTTCCATCAGAGATTAGACGAGTGATCGTCATGTTCTCATAGTTATATACTTGCAGGCTGCCTCATCAATAACGAGTATTCAGGAGTTCTTTACGAGCCGTATCACTCACATTCCGTACTACAACCACCACGTAACACACATCCTAATTACAGTAAAGACAAAATTAATGACAGCGGAGTTATCACTACTACCAATTCGCCTTAATCGACTACGGTTTAGTTAGCTGTTCACGTTGCAAATGACAAGTCTTTGTTTGGAAGGGTTGTAATGAACGTCTTGGAAGTTGTTTCATCTTTTCAGTGAACGTCCATCAGTATCTTAAGCGAACGTTGTTAGGAAGATCGGGTACAAAGCTAACTTCGGTGCAGTTGGGACGCGTTTCGCACAATTCGTCCGAGAGAAGATGTCAAACCATTTGCTGCCACTCAACTACATTCAATTCTGCTGGTACAACGAGAAGTTGTATCAGCTACATCAAATTACACAAAAACGGACAACTCAAAATTGTTCACGGACCTTAGCTTGAACACTCGTTGACGACTACTACACAGGAAGGATGTTCTCAGAACAACAAATAGCCTGGCAAGCACGCACAGTTTACTAATCACACGACGCTAAATGATTTTCAAGTGTTGTCATTTCTGTTGACAATCATTTGACACTATATGTTGCATATTCGTTTTAAGGAATTACCAACGCGTAAAGACTCGATAATCCCACGCAGCTATGAGCCGAAAGACGTCCGAAGACATCAAAATGTCACGGAGTTGACGTGACCGCAGCATTGTAACCGCTCGATTCGTTTCATAAAATCACACAAGCCTATTACAGACGGATATCATAGTGGGCAATTCAGCCTGCAAAATGAAACAGGAGATACAACGTTCTGAGAGGAGATGTGTGTAATCGTTCGTTGTCTGCATTTGAAAAAAAACTCGTTTGTGTCTATCTGTCCTGCTCAGGTAACCTATCCATTAGTTTTTTTGGGCATAACACCTGCTGGCATGACCTTAGCGGTCAAGTGTACGTCGGTTGCTTTGTGACACAGTGTTCGAGCTGCTTGCCTTATTCTTGATGTAACAAATTTGTGAAAATAGTTATATAATGTGCAAAAGTACACAACCGACCTGAACCCAACAGTTCGGACGAGAACATCGAGAAATTATAGAGTAGACAAATACAAAAACACCGGTTGTGAAGGATGTCATCACATACGTAAAACCAAAAACAAGAAGACGTCACAAAGAAATTGAGTGATATATAACCACAAACAGAACACTGAACGGAAACTTCAACTTTGGATAGGTATATTGTGAACTGCAGTATGTGTTGATGACATGACTCGGTGTTTGCGTTCCAGGGCCTACGTCAAGTCGCAATATCGCTGGGTGGTAATCACAGTCAACAACGCTTGTGTGATCAGAGTTGAAGCATGAAAAAGGTGACACGGTTTTTAGAAACTGTGTTTTTAAAACCAACCAGTGGCTAAGAAACGGCAGAAATTGCAATGAGTAATTACTAGTCTGGGAGAACAGTTCCAATCATGGCAACGCGGATAGCAGAAAATCGGTCAACCGGTAAATGGTTAAACGCATCTCATCGTTCAAAGCGATGGAGATTTCATACACGTATAGTGAGTGACTTGGATGATCAGTAGAAATGAACAGGCAATATACAACAGAAATATCACCAAAAAAGTATATAATGACATGAGTCACATTTGTTGTCACGGGTCACTGGTTTTTGCGAGACGATAACGTTAACGAAAACGTTAAGTCCAATTGGACAATGGTAGACCAAATCCAAAGTTAATCCCTTCCTTGGTGACAATTTTCCCTGTTTCGCAACCTAGTGAAAAACGTTTATAGCCAACTTGATCGCAAGCTAAGGAAAAGAGAGATACTGCATGACTTTAACAACCACAATGAACTGCTACAAATGGCCTGTATCAGTACCTTCATCACTAAAGAAACGGAATGTAGGATTGAGAGATTTGAACAAGCAGTACGAACACGTGCTACCGAGACCGATGAAGCTGACAGGTATTTTCATCCGTAACATATTTACTTCGAAAGATCTTCCATCAGCATCAACAGGTTTGAGTCGTAAACGTCAGTGGTATGGCACAGTAGGCGGTTGATTCAGACAGTAGTCCATAAGGAACTCGACTAACAAACAAGCACGGATGCATAGAGATGAAAAGCTGAGTAAAATAAATGGATATTTATCAGAAAGAGGACACAACAATCTCACAAGTTAACGCTCGCCAGTGGCCGCGACAGACTGACATATTCAAAAGCAGTTTTTATCCATGTAGATGGTCGCGAACTGTCCAAACTAACAGACGGTACCTACCAACTCTGCGCAGCGAGATGATCAAGGTGTTCACAGCTAGTGAGCACGTCATTGCTTGGTTATCATGAAGTTTCGTTTAAACACCAACAGTTGTACAAAACAAAGCATAGTAAGGTAAACGCTCCGTCGCATACGGAGTACAGGATCCAAGCACCGCAGACCGCGCCTCAACTATCGGTCGCGTACTTGCACATTTCTTAAATACGCATCGACAAGCTGTCGCTTTGCCAACACAATCGGTCCACTGGATAGGGACTAACTGTCAAAGAAAGTGCCTGTCAGCTATCGAGAGCTTATATGAACCTTCGACAAGGATGGGTCAAGTCTGTGATCAATACAGCAAAAAGGAACACAAACAATCATTGTAAACTCCTCCTTTCATCGACGACCGGAAGTTTTAGCAAAGCAACAGATAAAGAAGGTTAGCGAGCGTACTATTTTCATTATTCCCAGCTACATTACAAGCTATTAAGTTGCAAACGCTTCATCATCAAACAAGGTGACAAAATCAGTGTCTAACATTTTGAGTGCATAATGTGGTGGACTGTCAGGCAGGTGGTACGAGCATTCCAACTCTCGGTGGAATACCTCAACACAGGGGGAGGTGCGCTCAAAAACCCACCGCGAGTGGATGGAGGACGGCGTGGGCGACCGGATGAGTCATCGCTCGACCGGATCGGACCAACGGGCTAGACATGGCGGCCGAAATAGAATGGATGACCAAATTGAAGGCCTGATTATACCAACACTCGCAGGAATATCTCGGCACGATGGTGGAGTACGATCAAAGCCCACAGTGGATGGAAGGAGGATAGCACGGGCGACCGAACAAGCCATCGCTCGAAGAAATCGGATCAACGGACGAAGGTTGGCAAGCAGAAAATCTCCAGATAGAAGGCGTAAATCACACACCTAAACCGGGTAAAAGTGCACACTACGTGTGAGCGGAAACCTGGGGGTGTTGCGGACTGGAATTGCGATTCAAAATCGCGAGCGCACGTGTGGCGTGAGAACTAGCGAGTCGGACAATAAAGATTGTGCTTTATTGAACGCCTTTTCGCTACAATAGGTTTGACCACAACGCTCAATCCTGAGATGAACTTACCTAAGTTGGTAAAACGGTCAACAGTCTTTAGAGGTCCCTCTCCAATAACGAGGATAAAGCTACAGCCGACTTCATCTTGTAACAATACTGTATTTTGAAGGCAAAGCCCGGCTACATCATTTATCCGGCTTAGCACGGTCTTTACAGAAATGAAGTAGAGCAATGTCGTCTAAACATTTAGGGTCAGTCCCAGATATGAAGGCGAAGACCGTAATAGTGGGCAAGCTGAACCTACCCCAAGTGGTGCCGACTGAGCAGTCTCGGTGCAAACCTTGACTGGCTAAGCGTTCAGCAACTTCAAATAGGGCCAACCACTCTAACTGGTCCCAACGTACTGGTTACTTTGAACAAGAAAGTGAAAATACCGCTAGCGCCTCCAAGCCTGCACCTAAACATACGGATGATAGGCGAGCGGAGTACATTTGTTCAGAATGTGACCGGATATGTAAGTCGAACGCTAGTTTGTCGGAGTATGTTCGTATGCATCGACGGAGAACAGAAAGTAGGTGCCAAACCCCCTCCAATCTTTGATTGTGCCGATTGTGATCACAACTTGTCGACCAAAATTGGTCTCAGTCAACACAGGAGACATGCGCATCCCGTCGAACGTAACCTCAGGCGCATGAAAGCCACCGGGTTAAATTGGTATCAGCAAGAATTGGCTTCTCGTGTCAGACATGCTGATAGGCTGGCTCCGTCGTGCTCCACTAGAGGTGAACTTCATCACCGGTTTCTGTCACATTTTCCTGGCCGTACTCCAGAGAGCATCAGGACGCGCGCGTATGCTGTGGATTGCAGAAAAATACTGTCTCAAATGCCAATCCAATACTGTCTTACAGACAACCATGACGTCAGATATTAATTTCTACGCTGCCGGGCATTCCGATTAGTTTTCCTGTTTGGTTTAAGCGGCAATAACTCAAATAAAGTCATTGTCAAGCATGCACGCCCCCCAAGCCTTTCTGTTCATCTGGTGATTGGTCACACGACGACGTGCTCGTGTCGCTGTGGGAACCTGCACGATCAGGAAGCGGGAAACTAATGACGACGTGATCCAAACCTTGCGGCATCAGCGAGAAAAATATGCTGCTTTTGCAGTCTTTTCTGGAAACTGGAGAACTGCATACAACACGTACGATTCTGCCCCCATACTGGTCCTTGGTCGACCAGATCACTGGAGAAGTTTCCGGCACCTTGAAAAGCATGGAAAAAGCCGCTTCAGGTTTGGACAGATTATTGCCCAAAGACTTGAAGTGTATGAAAACCAATGCCTTGACGAACATTTCAACCTCTTCCTGCTAACTGAAAGTTGTCCAATTCATCAATATAGCTTCGGCATCACGTTTGTACCGAAAGTCAATAACCCTTCTTTTCCAAGCGAATTAAGACCCATCGTCGTATTTCCAACATTAGTACGTTGCAATTACAAGATATTGGCTGGCCGTCGGAATTCACACTTGCAACTGACTGTTCTTCAGTTCGTATTCCTACACCGTGACGGTTGCTTCGAGGCGATCTCACTACTCCACGAGCTGCGCTGGAACTCATGCATCACGCCTTCCAGCCTGTGTGTGATCTCTGCTGACGTGTCCAAGGAGTTCGATTCTATCTTAGAGAACCCGGTTGGCAGATCGGTCCAAGCTTCCCGTGCCTCTCCACCTCTACCACATTACACTGCTGATTCTTATCGACACGCCTCAAAAAAAAGCGTCCCTGAAGCCGCCTCAGCGCCCCTACCTTCTGAGACAGTATTTGATCCACAAGATGAATCACTCGCTAGTTTTGGGCCGAGTCCATCACAAAACGCTCAAAGCTACGGACTGTACAATCAGTCAGTCTGTTTGGCAATGGCACTTTCCCAAGACACACTAACCAGCTACATCCACATCCCAATCCGGCTGGGCGATCTGGACATTCCGAGTTTGTCAAAAACTATTCCCATTTCATGCAACTCACGAGTGGAGAGACTGCTCTCCAGCCAATGTCCAGTTCTGAAGAATCTGGTCAAAGATGATTAGTTTTGCCCTATTATAAAAGACGTCAACGTCTTGATACGCGTCCAAGATATGGTAGTGACGAACAAGGAGGGGGTCCATGCGGCGCGGATGGATAAGCCTTACTAGCATACGCTGGACAGTCATGGTCTTCAGGAAGTGTCCCATTCTCCACTCTTCAACTGTTGGCTGTCGAATTCAGAACGCATTTTCTTCAGCATCCCCACTCGTACCACCCAGTTCCGATGGGTTCTTTGGACTAAGGTCCGGAATTCACGAGGTGGCCGAATTGATTACTCAGTTCTCTGTCATGGTAACTGCGGTCAACCAGAAAGTCTCGCTCATATTCTGCAATCATGTTAGTTCACTCATGATGTACGTTTTGCTCGCGTGGCCGAACACCTGGCGAAAAGGCTGCCCAATCTGAGATACGCAGTCTCCGAGGAGCTACAAGTACCAACTGCGAGATCGTTCATCAAACCCGACGCTATCACAGTTTTTTGACAGCGCTGCTGTGGTACTGGATGCCGGTATAGTGGACGACTACTTAAATCAATTTATCTGAACGGACAAGGTTGTGAAGTACGGGACCGACTCTCAGAATGACACCATTTAGTCGGCCCCATATACTATGGATTGTGACATGGAGCCTGGTTCTCAATCACTTGTGATCATCACTAATCGTAGTATCATGTATCCATGTTCTTGCAATGCGTTTCTTCGTCTGGGACTGCCCTCTAACACAGTCACCGATTTACGCCTACTGACTGTTATAGGTTCACTGGAAACTCATGACACATATAAGTGAGGAATCTAGTGTTGACGGTTGCTACTTTCCGACGTTTGTCTCACCATAAAGGACATCTCTCCATCCGGATGTGTGAGTCTTAACCGTGGTAGTGTAGCTCTCCTCTTGACCGGACATGTATGACTGACACATTTTTGTCCACGTCCACACTAATAACTGCATTGACAGGTCGTATTTGACACCTCATCGCGGTTCGACGTTTTATGACGTTTTATGACCCTACATTCCGACTTGTAACGTGACCTCGATAAACAGTCGCGTTAATTCGTTGTGCACCCGACACAGCTGGCGTTTGTACCACTCTGTCTCGCACCTATTCATCCACACATACACATATTAATCTCGTTTATGGTTCGGGACTGTCAATGGTCACGAAAATTGTCAAACCAAAAAGTCATCAGGTCCTCTAACACGCGTTCACGTTACTGGAGGCTTGAAACGGGGATGATAACAGATCGTGCTCGGGCTAGGTTACACGAGATATGCGATACACGGTCGAACCGAGAGGATTTTGTCTCGGAAGCTTGTATAGCATCACACAGCAAAGGAATTACAAGTTACGGATTACTCTCATATCAACCCATCCGTCTGTCATACCCCAAAAAGTTTCATTTGTTCACTTCTGCAGTACTATCAGGATTTTGATAAACCCAAACACTTTGTGACTTAATTTGTTATTCGCTTATATGTGGCACACTGTTGCTTACATGTTGTATATATATATATATATAGGCATTATTATTTTCTAGCCATGAGTTACTTTCGCGTCAAAATGGCACCCCTGTGACTTAAAGATCTTTTGATTCTGAAAGGCACCTTTTATTTCTGTCCTTTCTCTTCTTAACATATCACACAAGTAATCTTTCATTCGACGACTGGAATTACTCACTTTTTCTATTCTCGTGGAGGGGCCTGTCATTTGTTCAATGTTAGTAACCATGTAGTGCTCAACATTTGACAAACAGCTTACTTTGGACGTCCTTGTTTTTGAAACTTCCGCTGCTTAAATTCCGGTGTTTGCCTCCCTTTATTCTAGTGAATCTATCCAAATTACTCTTCAGAATAAACAATGAATAACGCACAGAGTGGTTTTCGAGTCCTCAAAAAAAAACAGAATAAGGGGTAATCACTGTAACGTGGCCCCATTTTGACAAAGAAAAGTGACACTCACACAACCCCAAAATGCCTTTTGACTGGAGTTTTTATAAGGCATTTGCTGGACACAGCCAGAGTTTATGACGTTAACCAGGCAAGATAGTGGGATAGACGGTCAAAATAATACAGCATTTAGTAGCATATTCTCAGGGCAACTACAATGGGGTAAAAGAAGCAACATGCGATCAGCGGACAAAATAAGCAGCTGTTTGTAAGCTTGCCTACATCAACACTAACTCAGTAAGATGATGGGAAGCTTCACATTGGAAATCACCAACACCACTGTTGGACACTGAAGATAGTGCTAGCATCTGCTGTTTGTCTCATCTTGATAAGTGTTCAGAGAAAAAGGTTGACGATTCAGGTGATCAAACAGAACTGGAAATAAGATAAAATCAACCAGAGAACGTAAAATGACCCAGAACACAAACAAAAGTGTTCTGCATATAATAACAGGAGAACGCAAGAAGAGCCAAGGAAAACAACCACACTAAAGGTGGAAATGCTTGACTGGACAGTATAGACTTCATTCGTTAAAGAACAGATGATGACCTGAGCCCAAATTTTCAGCTGATTCCCTTTAAGGGATACGCAATGGAATGTTCAGTGGGCACATACAACCACGTACATTTGTACGTCGCTGTATGCTCCCAAAGATGTTTCAACAAAAGGAGGGTCAGAAAAGGAAACCCAAGTTCTCAAACGACATAAGAGCATGTGGCGAGAAACTAGTGTATAAGAATTCATATCTTCTTGTAGTGTATTTCCTAAAAATGACCTCCCTCGATCACTTGACTTGAATTCTACAGAACCTCTAGCGAACTTAAAATTATAAGATTGAAAGTGGATTTGAGGTGCATTCTATTAAGCACTTGGCGGCAGGCAGATAAAGCTCACGGTTGATTGACAGCAAGCAACAAATAATTGGTGCAGCAAAAGACAACAAGGGTGGACAAATCCTTCACCAATAACAAGAATAAAAAACACGTACAATTAGGAAGACAAACTCTACACAGAGGAGACAGATGTTATATCCCATCCACTCACGTAAGTTGTGGTACTGGGGAAAACGTGACACTAAGAGATTCGCAAAACCAACCACATCTAGGTAATTAGGACAATCGGAGGACGACGAGAAATACTCATCGGCAAACTTTATCAGCTAGATACGACGATCGAATTTGTGTGTTCAGAGGGTTATCGAACGAAAGAATGGGTTAAACAATGACAGAACAAGCAGGCACCAATTAATCAAGCTTGCCTGAATTCTAATTGGTTACTGGTTGTATTGTATGTGGATTATAACGGCGTCTAACCGACAAATGGCAAAACACACGTGAACAGAAAGGTTTGTGAGATGAAATGAGCTCACAGTTGACATCTATCAATCAATGGTGAATGTACCTAGATGTAGTTTAACCACAGTGTTGTTAAACACCACAAACATTTGAACAACGCTAAAAAATAGTCCATTCTAGCCTGCTTCCGGAGCTGTTCCGAAATTGGGACATCACAACACAAGCGATTGAAAGTAATCGATATGGTTAGTGGGTGACAGATCATTAAAAAGCTGTACGAGGTATTAAAACAGATGTGTAGGCCATACTTAACAACGACCTACCATAATCACTGGAAAAAGTCAGCACACAACAGAAACACACTTCAACGACACGGCACACCATTAGATCTACGAGATGATGAATGCCCTAAAGAGACGTTTTATTCACAGTTAATCTTCCCTGTGCCAAAAGAGGTGATGACGGTCTTGTGTGATGTTACTCCTGCAAATCTTTTCATATTACACAGTCTGTAAAGATACCCTCATGTCGAGTTCTTATCACCCGTAGTTGTTGTGTAGTAGGATGGCAATACGTCCTGAAAAATATAACTTTCTAGTACTAAGAGTGTTGTACAGATTCATACTGTGGTCCATGAACGCCGACGTATGCAGTAACACAGGTAGCTGAGGTCAGTGCTACATGGAAATCTTCTGGGGAGGAAAATGTCAATAGAAAACTATTTTGAAAAAAATCAATCTCAGTGAAGCTCCTAAGACGTTTCGGTATTCGTTTGGATATCAGCTCTGCACTCAAACTGATTTTAAATGTACTATTCAACGGTCTCCCGAAAAACACGAACGAGAAAAAGCATTCCACAACCTCACGACCTCCTCTCATCCAAATCAAGATAGAGCAGCACAATGACTTCCGAAACTGATGATCTCACCTATGTACAAAACAGGTCGGACATGGACACGGTTTCTGCTGTTCACATCAACCGCAACGCGAAAAATATGATAAATAAGTGCCAAGCTATAATAGAAAATCGATTATCAGGCATATTCGTGGACCAGGTGACTGCCATCAGTTCTGCAATGACTGTCAAAAATCGTGCGAACACGACTGTCCCTGGTCTACAAACAATCCTGCTCACAAGTTGGAACAGCCGCCGCGTATGTGATCGTGCCTAAAGTGAAGTCAATGACGCAGTGGTCAACACGGTTGCCTCATGAAAGCGTGGCCGGAGTTCTAGTCCCAGCCGTGGCAAGGATATGCACTACTGACGAGCTCTAATGAGAGCGAAACTTGAGTCTAGTGCTTCTTTTCGAAAGGGGCCAACAGCAAAGTCTATGGGAATGCGACAGCTGCGATCAATTCTGGACGATGTTCAACCTATATGATAACTGATAATAATCATGTATGTAAGTTATCAGATTAACCGATTTCCCAAGCCACTTTGGCCACAATGTTATATATACAACATTATGGTTAAAGTGCATACAGACATATATATATATATATATATGTAACAATATGGCCAAAGTGGTTTGGGGAATCCGCGACAACAAAAAACAAGTTTTGTTTGCTGTTTTGTTATTCTCACGACTTGAGTTGGTATCTATGAATGGTAAACGATGACCGATGGCATATGTGAGCGGGCGCAAACTGTTCACGATCATATAGCTGACAACATTCAACTACCAAAGTCGATCTGTCAGTCTAATAAAAGAAACGTTGCACACATATAATGACGGTCTTATGGCGAACTAATAAAAACTAACTGCAGAACCGGATGTCACTGACACTCTCATTTTGGCCGCATACAATTATCTATCAACTTGAAAAAACATTCGGATAAACGCGTACCACTCGTAGTTTACCTACTTCAGTTGACCGTATAATATTCGTGTACAAATAAATGTAACCTGCCTCAGAAGCCTTAGCTTCACCGTCAGCTGAAACTGCACGGCCAGAAACGGCGGATCGGAACCGTTCGATCGCGTCTTTCACCGCCTGTCGTGTCTCGATCATATCCCATCTGTCACACTGTCGATAGATCGCGCGCAACATCAAATAGACGGAAATCGCCGGACCTAGGGGACATTTGTCCACAACTGGGGGTGGTACAGATTGGTCTGTGATCATTGTAGGCAAATGTGCCTCTTCCATGGACCGCATGATTAGCCAATCCAACAAATGTCCAACAGATGCCGGAGCAAACGCCATCTGACAAGGAAGACGGTCAGAAATGGTAGACGATGAGGACTTGGAACGATGTGAAGACTTGTTGGAGCCAGTCGGTCGTGTTGGTGAATGACAGGAGGAAGAGGTTAGCGGTGGAGAACCGATCGAAGAAGCGTTACGATCATATTTAGATAATTCTGGAGTGAATGCTAAAATGATCATAGGAAAGAATACACAAAATGAATACATGTGCGTGGAGGTTAATGTGAAACAAAATATGCAACACTGAAGGAGGTACATGTGTTTACGTTAACGAGGCAACAAGAGAGAGAGAGAGAGAGAGAAACTCCAGTTGCGTTTCGATTTGGAAGAGTCAGACTAAAGATTTCATCCTAATGTGAAAGCTTCAATCAAATTTCAGTGTTGTTCGGTTCAAATAAGGCAACCCCAATTGCTTATTAACAACATAAGAAACAATGGATCGTGAATAATAAATGAAAGAATCTAAAATTAAATATCGTTTCGATTTCCGATGTCCTCTTTTGTTTTCGCTTCACATGAGCCCTATGCTCCTTCCCGGAGTCTAGTTCTACCAAAGAACACAGTTGCTGCCCTGTTTGAAGATATACGTTTAGGGATACGATCTTCCCTTGTCCCGCAGATTAACCTTACTGAACTGGATAGGTGGTCTGACGCATGCTCTTTATCGTCCAATACTTCTAAATGTATTGATGTCGTATTTTCTCCCCTCAAAGCTACCAGCAGCTTTCTGACTGCTCCAACTGAAAGCAAGGCTCTTCCTAGGCTTAAACTGCCAAACATGTAGGTGTTACATAGAAACACAGGTAGATATGGACTACTGATGCTAACAATGTTTGCACTTATGTGAGAAGACTGGTGTAAGACCAATATGAAATCATTTTTAGCCCCTGTTTAATCCTCGTTCACATCTTTCTAGATAGGTATCCATATATCCAGATAGATCCCGTTAAAAATCTAATATACATACACATATGCCCGTGTTCGAATAGCCAACATCTTGTGTGACATTGTGTCACAGGGTTGCCAGTCCAGAGCACGAACGTGACTGACAACAGCCATCAAACTAGTAAATATTTCAATTCTCAAAACAAAATCGCCGGTTGTCCGATTTGTACTTTGCACCAGTCAGAATGCGACAACATCAATGAACGATCGGAACGCCGGGTATTTTTATTTCAGGACCAAACAAGCTAAATATGTATACGCTTAAAGGAGGCAAGACTGAACTACCAACCAAAAAACGTGTTTTATACTACACAACGTTTGCATTAGACCACATAACTAGTCGTGCGTGCTTGGCATACCGGGGTGTTGGGAAGGAGGAGTCGTGACAAATGAACTCGAACCCGCGATCGCGCGATTGATGGTTAGGCCTTGTTACAACCAAACTATCGCAAGGGTGAAACCTTGACAGCATCAGAGATCACGTGAGTTGGTGAATACCGATGTGACAACGGCCTAAATCGAAGTAAATTAAATTCGTTTTGCGAACGATTTACTGTTTTAGAAATGAAAACAAAACAGCACGCATGACACTAAATATAGGTAGTCCGGGAACAGATTGATCGTCAAAAACAAGATACATTCAACGAGGTGAACACAGTTCTATGAAATAAATGTCGGTAATTCATATATATGGTTTCGCGCAGTCCGCTGGTAGTATTCAAAACTCGACCTCCTGTTGCTGCGGGACAAAACAGGGACACGGTGATGTCAAATAGGCATCCAGGCCCGTACAAGCTGAAAATGTTGTAAACGTCCGTTCGGTTCAGAATTACACTGTGGACATTGTTAAAGTGTTTTTAAGATTGAGACATTTGTCTTTTGACACGATGTGCACCTTAAATTGTTAGCTAAATGTGACTGCTTTTAGTATAAAAAAAAATTAACGCCTAGTGCCCGAAAATCGACCTGAACTAAGAAGTTCGCAGCTGAAGCAATTAACTTATGCGACTTGCCAGGTATATTGTTAGGGCACACTTTGGGCAAACTGACTAAAATAATGCGAGAACATCTGCAGCAGACTGGACTCGAACCAATAACCCATATGTACCAGTCACAGTTGCTTCAAGTGAGCCATACCAAAAATATATGTACATAAATATACACACAAATAAAAACGTGTACGGTATCAGCATCCACCAATGAACTCACGCGAACACAGGGATTTCGAGGCGGGCAAGCTAGAAGATGGTTGTTGCATGGATTCTCCGACTGGAATAGGGTGAAACGGTGCAGCACGCCGCATTTGTACGGACACAGTTGCTGTGCTGCTTTGTGATATATCATCCGGACTGGTAGATGTGCACGTCACAGATGATTGCACCAATCGTGTCGCCAGTCTTGAGCTCGGCTCCCCAATATTACCACCAGTGAGAGACCAATTCTGTAAAGAATCGACGTGGACTTCGGAAGAAGAAGAATGTAGCCAGATGGATAAATAAGGCTGTAATGAGTGATCAGTTCTGGCACCCGGGAAAGTCTCTGTTGGAGGATTGCTGGACAGTGAGGAGGATGAGTCGGAATTGGATTCAATAGGTGTTCGAACAAAATTTGCCAGATCGGGAAAGTCTGTATAAGCTGTTGTGCTAGTTCGATGAGCCTGCTAAAAAAACAGACAGAAACAGAGAATTCATGGAGTCAACGACGAACTGAGAAAAAGATCACATTGATGATTGAAACAGTTTTTACACTGCGAACAAGTAGAAAGAAATCACGTAAAAGAAAGGTATGAAATGCAGCGTACGGTACAGAACTAAAACACAAACGTCCAGATGCGCACGTAATCACAACACAAAAATGTATGATACAAACAATTGTTTGAATGTTCTGTACAGCAATGCGCGGTTCTGTGGGTATGCGAACCGGAGAGAGAGAGAGCTCGTAGTGAATTGTAGGATGTGCGTATTTCAACTGTTAGACCTAGGATCCATACACAGTCGAGGGAAGAAACAGACAACGGGGGATGACCCCTACTTCGGCCAGAAAAGTACAAACATCCAAAAAAAAACAGATTACCGTTACAATCCGATCAATTCTTTCCACGTATGATGTTAAATAAAACAGACAATCCATTTCTGATTTTTAGGAATAGTCGTGTTGTAGGTAGTTCGGGTTAATGGTTTGGGTATTTAGTTGTTCGCCAAATTTGACATTTAAGTTGTAAACGTTGAGCTGATCGTCGAGGTTTCATCTGTACCCTCAACTCTACGCACTGGTGATGTCACCTCTTCTGATGAGGAAATGTTTGCAACCCAAATGCCAAACTCCGCGAACCACTGAATATCGGACAATAGATTCTGAATAAATGAGTAGAGATGACCACAACATTGTGTACTAGACAGTGGCTTCTAATTCGGAACTAACCACATATTTCAAACGATTGCTTCTTTGTTAACGGTCAAGAATTGCAAGGTTTTCAACATTGAGATATTGAAATCGTAAAT
The DNA here is from genome assembly GCA_013368495.1 of Paragonimus heterotremus. Taxonomy (NCBI): domain Eukaryota; kingdom Metazoa; phylum Platyhelminthes; class Trematoda; order Plagiorchiida; family Troglotrematidae; genus Paragonimus; species Paragonimus heterotremus. The sequence goes on along the minus strand of LUCH01000873.1, from coordinate 50,286 downwards.
ACAACAAACCGCATTTACATACACAGTGAATCGAATCAAAGGAAAGATACCATGTAGAGTAAGATGTACTCACTGGGACGTTGACAGACAGTTCAGATGGTAATGGACTTGAGGATTGAACGAGAGGAGACAAATACACTGGTGTGGTCATGGGAAGCGAGCCACTGTTATCTGGGAATCTCGAGGAGACCAGTGGTGAAGTCACGGTTGGCGGAGTCGGACTTCGAACAGACGATAGGTTGGAATTATACATACGCTGATGTTTCGGTACCTCGGGAACAACTAACCCAGATCTCGGCACAGAGGGATAGGGCAATGAACCTGCCACGAGAGCAGACCTAGTCGGCTGTTTGGATCCATTTCCGGGCCAAATTTTTAGACACCTTCGTCCTGTGCCCAAATGCAGAATGTCCCCAGGACTTAGCCAGTAAACACAGGCGTGATTCTCCGGTGTTGGGGTTAGAAGCCTGTTATTCACATAGACCTTAGAAAATTGTTCAGCGCCGCAGCTGTTCGACTTCAGACAGGGTCGACAAGCAAGCCAACCACCACGACGAGTGGTCGCGTCCGACGCCGCCTTAGCAGACGAAATGCCGGGAGGGACGGGAGGACGCCAAATAATCAAATGATGTAACTCCACACCAGGCCAAAGAGGTAAAGGGAGAGTGACGAGGAACGGATGGGCGAAATCAGGGGTCGGTGCAGTCCCGATGCAAACCTAAGGTCACAATAGTAACAGAGTGAGGTTAAAAGGCGTGAAAGAAAGTACCAGACTAATCAAATAAACTTCAACGATACGGTTCTCAAACTCAACCTGGACATACACACCAACATTGCAATGAATTTATCTGGTTGGAGGATTTACCATAATATAGTCTGATAGAATGCAGTAAGCGTTAAGACAGCATATGAAAATTATGACCATAGTTTTGAACTGACGCCATGATGACTAGTCTCATCTACACAGATTCATGAAATAATCAACCCGAGTGTTTGTGGTCTACAGAGAACATTTCACAGAAAACAACACCGGTCATCAGAACATTTGAAATCAACATGATCTGATTATCTGAAAAACTGAGAAACGACCACTGAAGGGTGATCGCACACACGAACAACTCAACATAGAACTTTTTTTCTGATACGAACAATTCTTGAGCCAAAAATGATGCACATATGATTGGTATTAGTCGAGTGGACAGGCCCTTCGGATGATAAAACGGAGGAAGACGGTTCGAATTTCGTTTGTACTAACTCAGACCCCGAAAAAGGATTAGAAAACCAAACACTTGGTTTCATTTAGGGGGTGGACACCATGAAAATTAGTCGCATAATTTCGAGTCACTGTAGAAAAAGTTGGCACAACCGACACTACGAGATGATTTGTGACGATTGGTGTTAGTAGTGAACTAGGGCATCAAACACCAACAACGTTTGTGATCCTCAAGATTGATGAGGTTAATGATTGCCGGTGGGTAAATCACAGCATGCTCCTTGCCCCGTTTGCACGATGGGGACAAAAGACCACTCAAAGAGATCATCAGTAGATCGAAGAATTTTGTCGCGTGAACGTGTTTTCAGTGCAACGAGGCAACAGGTGCACAGAAAATTGACAGTGTGATGTGAGGTAGAGTGAGTTTGTGCTTGACACGCAAAAACCGGTGTATACCGCTATATGACTGATCAAAACAGTGAGAAATCACCTTAAAAAGGCAGTAGACATAAAGGCAACAGTAGAACAAAGCAAGATAAAACTAAGTGCCCTCCTATATAATGATGGTTTCCCAATAAGTGAAATGTAACGAAATCAGAACCACACAGAACAATCTAGATATAAATGGACCAGAAAAGCCTTATTCCCAGGGCAGGAATGAAGCGGGCTGATCCAGGTGACTATGAAATGGACACCAGTATAGTTCCAGATTAGAATCATCAATTTTCTATCCTGATTAGTAACACTTCCAAAACCACATGTTCCTAACCTTCGAGTCAAGCAATAGGAGCCACATCTCATAGTTAAAAACTCCTAAAGATTGTGCTCCAGAAGTGCACGAGTTATCCATTTCCTGAGAGGGTGTAATAGGGTTGCTTCTATCGAACATTCCACGTTAAAACAGATGCGATAAGAAACTGAAACAAAGCAGGCGAAAATAATATGAAGGTCAAGACACTGTAGCTCCTCTACAGAAGCAGACCGCGTTACCTACCTGATTGGTGGCATCAAGAGATAACGGCTAATTTGGTTCAGTTAAGCTACGATTACGGCCATGACTATGACAGGTGACATGGGGAAAATTGACGAAGCAGAACGGGGAAGACCATAGAGAAATTGTTCAGTACGGTTGCAATCATACCCACAACTTAGGCACTTTATTTCTGATGTGTAAATATCCTAATTTGGCCGTAAGATTTTAATTAATTAAACCTTATCTTCCACTTTTACCCTTAAAGTAGAGATTATTTTTCATGGCTGTAAGGCAACTGAACATCTTAGCAAACAAGGGTGTATTGTTGAAGTGTGTAATGTCAATGAAAAAGTGTCAACAAGAGAGTAACGCACCAGATAAATCCAGGAACCCAGATACCAAAAGAGATAGGGGGCTCAATGAAACTGAACTATTTCGTGTCGTTTAAGGAAATTACAAAAGGTGTTTCCCTCAACGAACTGAAGGAGAATAATTCGAGTACACAAAGTATTAGATGTTCTCTGGTGCAACATTTTGTAAATTTCGGTGACATACGAACATACCAGTTATGAATACCGGCCCACAAAGGGAAGTTATGACCCAAGTGGTTAAACAGAAGAGACGTGAAAATAAGACCAGGCAAACAACACGATGGCCAAATCACTGGGACAAACTGTTTTTGAACATACTAGGGAGGGAGTTCTGATAGCCAAAGCCTCACCAATAAGTCCCAGTGAATACGTCATGGACTTTGGCTCTGTGTTCTGTATGGACGACGTAATTCGCTCCCGATGATGCTGGATGTCACCGGTCAGCCTTCATACAGAGGCCTAGCATTTCTAGTGGTGATGTCGGCCATTAGAAAAGATCGTTCATGATATGCATAGCCAGTTGGAGTGGGTTCACATGTAGGAAATGTAATTCCAAAAAAAATCACACGAGTCTTCCGGAGAAACATAAACAATATTTTTTTCAACGAAAAGCATACATCTCCGGAATTTGGAATTTATACAACTTACCCAGATGGGGCATAATGCCCCTGCGTAAATGAGATGTATGGTTTGACCATGTGACTCATGCATTACATCGTGTAGAGCTGAGACGACGTACCAGGAGTGGAAGTTCCTTGTCATACTAAGCACCCCTCCCATATGTACATCCCCGCCATGTGATTAGAGGACTTAAACCTTTTTGTACGGTCGGTCCCGAGACACAGTTCATGAATTCATTCCAGGAATAGGTGGGTCTGCAGGAGATGCGTTTGTGGTTGCTCCGAAAAATAACTGAGTGCATCACATGCTCTAACTCCACGCCTCGTTTGGATAGTGTGGTTGGCTCATTCAAGTTCACTAAGGGAGCAATGTTTTATGTTTTAACTTTGGCACGAAATATTTTATCACTTTTGTTTGTCACGTAGACATCGCGTGTTCGTTGCATAATCGTCATCTCCCTCGAATGCGTCAGTAAAAATCGATAATCTTTGGCATCAGATCTGCATTTCCTCTCAGTTCAAACATTTTCAGCTTGCGCGCTAACTGAAGTGTCTGTGCAATCACAATTTCATCTGTTGAAACTTTCTCTGGCTCGTTTTTTGGTGTCTTCAATGTAAAGAAGCAAGTAAGTGAGCATCAAACCAATGATAACTAAGTAAATGGGCAGATTTAACCAACTATGTGTCTAAATACGTACATACCGCCAAAGTGATTGAACCATAACGAAGTGTGATGGCTACCGTCCGCACAATGACAAACGACTGAGCCCAACTGAACGGTGTAACGACATCACCTAGGGAGTTATCCACGCCAATTCGGTCAGTGGATGAGTGATGTTATATTTTCCTCGGCAAAACTGATCTAAGCAACCTCATTACCACCCAAATACCAACCAACGGTTGAGACTGGTTAGGGCAAGAACTCCAGTAATTCACCTGGCTAGACCTGAGAGTAGCGACTTAATCCCTGTCAACACATAAAATTGTCCATTCAAACACGTATAAACCGCACAATGTCTCGGGCGTTAGCCTGCATAAACCAGGGTACCTTCCCTACTGCATTCAGCTGGATGGCCGACCTTCCCTCCAAGCATCCTGATTTAGCTCTTAAACCCTCCAAATTTCCACCTTAAAACTAGTCATACTCAAGTGTAATTAGAAGGGCAGCCAGCTCCGATGGTTACGTTCCGGTGAATCCTCGTATCTTTCCATTGTCTAAGGAACAAATAAACATGTTGGTTATCAATCCAGCCAGACTACCTAGGGAGTAAACTATCATAAACAATTCATCGTTTGCATACTGAGATAGATAAGTCAACAGGATACTCTGGAATAGACGTTAAGCACCATAAAGGTCTGCCAGGCGCGTTTCGAAGCCAGAAACTAGGACAGAAACCTGCAGATTGAAATGACAATTACTCTTAAGATACTATTGGTTCTGTGAACTAAGGAGTAAACTCCGAAGCCCGAGAGGATAACTGGGTAGAAGCCCCTCTGTCTCGACTCCATTACATGTTCCGTAAGGTTTCCAAATTCAAGAGGGTGCACACGAATTTTATTATAAAAGAGAATACTATTTGCCGTATTAATAATTTTATTAGCAAAACCCGCAGAGTATAAAAAAAACCAGACAACCAATCTTCCCTAAACAGGTAGTTTTCGGTTTACGAAATTTTAAAATTGGTCAGGCTTCTCTGTCAGCTGTCAGACTGCATGAGATTCTGCAAGACATTACTTTTCAACTCATAACATAAACTGTCGTTCGGGGATTTTAACGTAATAGCTAATAAAAAGGCCTTTTCTGAATAACTGTACCAGAAGTGAGCTACGTCTAACAATGTTTGCTAAATTTGAGTCTGTCTGATAGGCCTGTCCAATCGTAGGTTGAATCAATTTCTAGACCAGCAGCCTTTATAGTCAGTGAAAATGTTTTTCTGCAGATGAAATAATGAACGGACAGTGGACGGAAATACAATTCGATGCTAGCTGTATGTTTCAAGAGAACTGACTGTCCTGAAGAACGACGTCGTCCATAAATAGCAGTGGCACGGTTTATCTAAGACCAGGCTCGCGCAGACGTGGTTCATGTCAGCCATCGATTCAAAATCACTCACGCTGCCCACTGTGACGCCCATATGTCCCGCTAACATAGAAATGAGGAGGCCAAGCGTGAGTTCCTTCGCTACTGTGGTCAGTGGAAGTATACGCTGAGAGACCTAATAGATATCCTAGAGTATCGTGTGCTGAGCCGAAATGCATGACGTGCTACCAACAGAAATCCCATACAGTTGAGAACAGCACTTACTAGAGCCGGACCGAAGGCAGTGATCAATAGTTACTGGAACAGGCAGTGTGCACACCGACTCAGCTATCGTGACACATCCAGCCAAAGTCGCAAGAGATTATAGGCATTCAGGTGCCCATTTCCATACCTTTTCCCACTAAACAAGGATGAACGGTTAGGGGGCCACTCATTGCAATTGAGTAAGGAAACAGACAGATTACTTTACAAACAAAACTGTCTCGAAGCTAGAAACATTTTGCAGTGAAACGCATTGTGGTCACGGGCGAATCGGTTGAGGGTTTTAAAATATTACCTAATCGGCAAACACGTGAAAAACAACCTCTACTACGATTTTCTCAACAGTTAATCTAGCACAGTCTAATAGGTCACTAAATGCGCATGTCTAATTGAATGTTGTTCCTGTGTTCTTTGCTGAAATGATCACAGCCAGCAGCTTCATTAAATTTCCCCTTTATTTAGTTCCACTCACTTTTTCTTTATACCTGTGAACGGTCCCACACAATTTTTCATCGACCAACACAGAGGCATGAACGTACAAGCAAAGATCATGCTCCCTCCTATAGCAATCTATGAACCTACACAGAAAACTGTATCAAACAATATTCGAAAGCCAATCCGCTGCAGGCAGCTCCGTTCCTGCTCTATCAGTATGGTGAGTTATGACCCTATAACGAGCACTGGTTACAGAAATTAGGTTGGATTTCAATCCCTATGTACATCAGCGCTCTAGTTAGACCAAAGACAATTTCGACGGGTTTAAGGTCAGGCAATTGAAACTATCCACTGCTGCACTTAAGGAATTCGGTCCTAGTCGGCGAATAGTACAATAATTGAAGCACGCCCTATTAACTATGGATAAAGGTTGCCCTCAACTGATAGTAAGCAAAACAACATCAGTATCGGATGCTCACAGATTGCCGCGTACGTAGTAAATCCCAGTAAGTTCTGATCACCGACAAAATGGTCAGTTTTCAATTCTCCCTTGTGAGTTATCACAAAAGAATAGAACAGCTGAAATCCCATCCCAACTCTTATCTGTCGAGGCCGTTTTACGGCAGGAGCATTCGATTCGTTGAGGTCGGTGTGAGGAGAGTGGAAGAGTTTGGATAGCCCAGGTTACGTCAGTCAGGTAAACACTTCGCAGAAGATTCCAGAATGTATGGGACACCACTACGGCTGATTGCAACAGTCAAGTCGCCACTCAAAATGGCATCTGTAGCAATGAAGTCGCCAACCGGCAACGAGTCCATTACATACCCGTAAAGCACGTTCAATCTTCGTGTGCATGTCGTGAGACCTGAAAGTCACGCTCGATCGGTACGGTCGCATGAAGCATTCAAAACCACTTATGTACACACAGCTCTACAACAGCAGGTTGGCAACCGCTTACCGACGCCACCAGAACAGTGTATAAACAAGTCACCAGCACCCTTGTATGCTAATTCAGGCGACTTATTTAATGACTGTGCGATCGCGAGGGAATAGTACCAATGGCTACCTGTGCCCGCGTCACCAAAAACTACTTTATTTGCCATCCGATTTTCATCAAACATGGTGTCTGAACATGTGATCTCCAAATAAACCGGTGGACAATCGCGTGCTCGTGGTTCTTCGAGCGTGTTGCCTTGTGCATGCGTTATACGAGCGTGACTTTCAGGACGTATGGTAGTAGCACGCAGTTCATGGGTAGATCTATATGGTTCGCTCCACAGACGAGATGCGGACAAGTGCACATAAATTAACCATCCCACCGCGAGGTTCCTTTGTGTAAGCGACGTTCAAATACATAGTAAATTCGTAATTGGTCTGAATCTGAGCCGCACATCAAAGGAACGATGAAATTCAAAAAATGGAAGGCAAATTTTAAAAAAATACCCACAAATAAAGTCGATTGGGGGACAATGTTGTCCGGGAAAGCGCTATCCAACAGGATAGTGAGGTCGTACCTAGAAAACTGCTCGCCCTTCTAAGGTACTCCGCTAATTGGGCTAGAAATTCGGCTCATTAGCTGACAACCGAAGGCCAGTAAGTCAACTCGTGGTCCGAATAATCTTCAGACCGACAATTGAATTTAGGTCTGAAAAAGCGTAATCGGCGATCGTATGAAAAAAATACTAAAAACACTATCACTTTAGGCGGAGAAGCGGAACGTTATCAAGCTAAGGATGTCACTTATTTCAAAAATTGAGAAAGTTTACAGTTTTTTTGTGATAGAAATTCCTCCCGATTCTCATCATTTATAGTAATAAACCGTTAGCCGTTGTTTACGCTCATATGTCACACGTCCAAGGTAAATATGTTAATTTGGAAATACAATACAGACGAGAATTCAGACAGAATCTGTAAAACACAATAAGCTTAAATTCGAGTATTCAGCGTCAAATTGCCTACATTTTGGAAACAAGCAAACGAGTTGCGAATGAAGATGAAATGGAATCAGTAACATGTGTGATTTCTATTGTTCAGCGTACAAGTCTGTCTGAAACACCCTCACCAAATGACAGGAAAACACAAACGAATCAGTTTGGTTATCATCTTCCGTATCAACACCAGCAACAGATTCTTCATGTCGCAGGCTTCAACCGATAGGGCGATTATAATTTTCATACTATCCGACAAGTGTAGACACAACGTTGTATGCCATGAATACTTCCAATCGAATGATGTGCATAATCTGTTCGTGTCCCGTTCATGGGGATAGACACAGTTCACACCAGGTTACAAACTTGTACTGGCAACGACCACCATGACACGAAGAATTGACTACAAGCGTTCAGGATGCTCACTTTGAAATCAACACTCCAAAACCAACATCGTTCCAGTATGCATAAGTTACATGTCAAGTTTGTAAATCAATTCACTGCAAGTGATGCTTGAAGGACAGGTAGCCAAGCGAAAAAAACGTCTACCTCTAACGAGACAAGTTGGCGGTTCGAACCTGACGTGGACTACTTCTGCCTGATGAACTCAGAGCAGAACGAAAGCAAATCTTGCAACGTCCGCTTCCGTGTGAACGCCATAGTATACCACAACCTCGAAGTCACATGTGATAATGCTATTAGTAGTGATTGTTATTTATAAAACATAGTCTCAGCAGTATAGTTTGAACTAAATTTTCCACGGAGATATTCAAAATTAACCACATTTGAATGGACCGATAAGCTATGCTTCATTGGTTGCTTCAAGTAAGAGTAGTCAGTGTTAGTGTGGTGAGGGTTTGCATTTCAAAATGAGAGTTAGATGTAATGTTATACGCTGAGAAGCTACTTCATTCATTCCGTATAGACCAAGCGGAATATGAAAAGCATGTATGTTTTAACAAAAGAATGGATATTTGTCACGAACAATATTGACAACCAACAATACAATACGAACGCTCGTATTAGATTATCCAAATATAGGGAAAACTTCTGAATTTGTCGAAGTTGTTTTAGCAAACCTCTAATTCCTATCAAACTGACGATGATCCTAACAAGTCACCGTTTGTTAATGATAAGCTTTATCTGGTACAGTCGTTGTTTAGAACGCATACTTCACTTCAATGATCAATCAGGTTAGCTACTGTTCTTCAAAATACCGCCCTTCTCCAAAAATTCTAGTTAACTGGTAAAAGATAATATGTCACCTCCAGAATAACGTCAACAACGAAGTAGATTTACGTTATTTGTAACATCGGCTTTCACTCTTTTCACAATGCAAACTAAACCGTTCAAACAGTATCGCTTGTTACACAAGGGAAGAATGCTCCATACATTGTGCTGAGTTATCATACTTGGAACGTTTAGCGAATTGGTGTCCTCACCAATCTCGAGTAAACAGTAATGGACGTGGATTCAGAAAGCGTGGAAATCAGGCAACGCTTTCATGAGATGTCACAGAAGTATGTGCACGCGACACAAATAAAATGTGGTATTATCCAATGCGGCTTCGCCCTCTTCTGTTGCCACTAAACGTATTTTTACATATGGAAGTAAAATACGCTAACCTAAGGTACATGAACTTATAGTACCGTGACACCACCCCTAATGGGCACATCGTTACATGCTGTTCAAAAATCGGTAGGAGTAAATATGAGCGTCTATGCGACACAACTAAAGAGTCTTCATAAAAACAAATGTTGTTTGAATCATGACATCTATTAATATTTCAGGAATGTTAGGAAAAATCATTTTCGGCTAATTTTTTTTACTAATGACTACTAGGGGATTTTGATTTTCATACAGATTGAACATCACCCACAATTGATCGCAGCTGTCGCATTCCCATAGATTTTCCAGTCGGTCCCTTTCGAAAAGAATCACTAGACTCGAGTTTCGCTCTCATTAGAGCTCATCAGTAGAGCATATCTTCGTCACTGCCGGGACTAGAACTCCGGCCACGCTGTTCATGAGGCAGCCGTGTTTACCACATTGTCTAATATGAGGTCAATGGCGCAGTGGTAAACACGGTTGCCTCATGAACAACGTGGCAGTGGTTCTACTCCCGGTAGTGGCAAGGATATGCATTACTGACGAGCTCTAATGAGAGAGAAAGTTGAGTCCATTGCTTCTTTTCAAAAAGGGCCGACTGGAAAAACTATGGGAATACGACAGCTGCGATCGATTTTGGGTGAGGTTCAATCTATATATTTTTTTAAAGAAAACAATACTACTGAAGAAGTCCAGATGTTTTATTTTAACAGGATAGCCTTAGAGTAATTTAACCAGTCATTCAACAAAGCCCAGATTGCATCAGAGATTAACTGCGCATTAGGTTTACAGGTTGCCATAGGGACTACACAAAGGACGCTTCGGGAAACACTTTCGCTGATTTGTCAAAAGATAAATAAGATGTTTTCTGTTCAGCAAACCCGAATGTCAGATGTTTTTCTGATTAATCTAGCTTTATGTTATGATGGTTACAGATGGGATAGAAAACAATAAGGAGATACTTGTGACATCACTTTTAGCTAACTATGGTCTGCAGATTTGGTGAGATTGAAGAATAGAAGAAACCTTAAGAGAAAATGTTATGGAATTCGCAGTAAGAGTTAGGAGATTGGCTTTTAAATATATCTTACGTTCGGTAAAAGGTACAGTACTTCCACATCGAACGGGAATGAAGTTCATGAACAGCGTCATCGTGAAGAGAGCAATGTATTAATAAGAAATCAACAGAAGATTGAAGGTTCGAGATATGAGGGTCTCGAATTCAGCCTGATGTGTGAACTGTAGCTCCGCATATAGAAAGCTTCAAGGTTGCAAAACGGTCCACAAAATTAACAATGTGCGATAAATAAACTACGAAAGAGAATGAAGTTCGAATGACATAAAATCAGAAAACGGATTTCCTGGCATGTGAAAAAAGTGGATGAGCAAACAACAAGTAACAGTACAAACAAAAACAAGTCGTGCGATGTAAAAAAAAAAAAGACAAAAAGCGGCTTTATTTCACTGTTCTAAGTTTTTCCCGTTTTCATTAATGTACCTAATACATCGATTGTGATTGGTTCGTTATATTAAACTGTCATTCAGTTTGTCCACGGACCTGCGAACGATAATTACAATTGAACATGATCCAAAATCGCGTCTCACTCAATCAGGAAAATGAGCACTGCGAATGAAGAAACAGCGCATTGATTCAATTTAGATTCGAATAACAATAACACCGTTCAAGATGGGTTGAAAACAAACCACTAGGCTCTAATTTGCGAAATGCTTTGGTGATTCAGTGTTTTTTTTTTCAGGATACTCATAAGCCGAATCTAAATGGCAACCGGTAACAATTCTGAACCATCATCAAAGGCGTTCCTGAAGCACGATCCCACATTCTGAAGTACATTTAGAAAGTTGCGTTGAATTGGCACCATCAGGAAGTTCAAAAACGAATATCCGAAAAACATCAAACAGTTTAAGTCGTTAACTGCCTCGCTAACGGAATGCACTCATGAGTTGCAGTACCAATTATTAGGATACTTGAAGTCGATGTAAACAATAATCGAGACACACTTAATAAAAAATTGAAATAAGCAAGTGTAGTATGTCGATAAGTGGGTCAACCTTGTTAAACGTGGTTTTAACGCCTGAGGCGTAAAAACGCGTGATCTCAATTCGAGTATGTAATCCAATAGGAACGACAGTCTTGAACGAAACCCCGCCAGCCATAACTGATAGCTATGTGGTTTATCTGAGAGCAGGCCTGATTCGGAGAAGGGGATCACAGAGTATAACAATGACGTGTACGATGCCTGAACCTACTGCTAGCTAACTGTTAGCTAGTTTATGCTCGAAGCACAGCTGTAACAGCCACCCACCATTATCCGAGTGTTGTGATGCTATCCCAAACCTGCCAACTAAACGAGACTCAACCTCACCAAGGCGACCGACCTGGACGTTTATATCTCAGACCAGAACGACTATATCAGAATCATGTGTCGACCGAAGGGGAGCGGCCAGATCAGAATAAAAAGCATCCTTGACGCCAGTGTCACTACAGTCGGTTGTAACATATGCAGACGCAGAGAAAAGATTCCTGAAAGTTTTGCGTCTAGAGTTGGTCTTAACAGAACCCGCCAAGCGGACGGCGCAGTCTGCTGTTAACAGGAATCCAATCGACCAATGCGGCTGCGGCTGTCGTGCTGAGAACTATACCTACTCCAGCCTGATCAGTAGCGGCAACCGTGGAGTGTATAACCAGTATCGGGTAGACAGTGCGGGTACTGTTAGTCCCATACGTTGACTACTGTCCTGGATTCTAGTTTCTGGAACAAAACAGACATCGACATTTAACGAATCTAACGTTCATGCGAGAACGGCCTGTTGACCTATCTGTTTTAGAGTGCGAACGTTGAAAGCACCTATATTAATTCCCTTTTTAGGTCTAAGCAAGAGACTAAGGAGGTCTGAGGCTGAATGGTAAGAGATGGGACTTACCGGCACAGTGTTACTGTGACAAGCTATATCTATTGTGGGACCTGTGGAGTAATTGTCTGAAATGAAGGTCGGGAGGGGTCTGAGAACTAAATTTGATAGGACATTGGGGAGGGATCAGCAGTAGCATGTCTTCGCCTATCCATTCTGCTGTATGTAGCAGATAAGGCGACCTGGTTTATACTGCAAGACGGTCGATGCAGTATGGAATCCCTTGTGTTGTGATTATTCATGGTTGTATGTGGACTGAAATACTGTCAGGACGCCCAGACCTAGACAGGAGATCGATCACGGTTATCAACCAAAGCCTTTGGCTCAAAAACCTGTACCGCAAGGCAGCGGTTGGGTAGCAATGTACCAGAACTGATACGTTTTCCGGAAAAAGATGCCAACCTTCTTCCAACCCCCAACCTGGGGGACCAGGAGACCGTAATTCGTCAAACCTCTACCTATTGGCCTGCCTGGCAAGAGTGACTCTATTGGTGTGGTAGCCACACCGTCCAGTTTAGCCCAATAGGTCTTCGAGATACACAAGCCGTCACACCACGTCAAGGTCTAGTCTCGTTGTGACGGCCGTCTCATATCAAGCTGGAGATAGTTGCGTTATTATCGTCGAAACAGTTTGTAGGTCTCTGATGCTATTGTCTCGATGGCTGTTGCCGTGATCTGTTCCTCAGGGTTATGTCACACACCGTCAGGGGTAATGGATATAAGGGCACCTTTTAGAAGAGCAGCAGGTGCATCCTAAAATACCGTTTTTGTCTCTAGGTTTCCCAGTAGTTTAACATCCAGTTTCTGCTGCTGTCCGGAGGGTCTACACTAAATAAAATTGCAAGTGTGCATAAACAATTTGGTCATGATCAGCCAATGATCCGTGCTACATGCGGTCAAGCGCATCATTTACATGACACGCACTTCTCGAATGTCGCACTGTCGCACAATCACGTAATCAAGCAAATGATGGTGACCGTTTCGTGGGTAAGTTCACGTCATGATGTCACTCGTACCCACCTGGAATCGGGTGTTTGTGATAGCCAGCTCGTGAGTAACACACAGGTGGAGCAGACTATCACCGTTCTCACTGACCAAACCAATGTTGTAGGATCCGAGGACTCCTGGTCAATCTAGCGAGTCGCGCCCAACTTGGGCATTCATGTTACCCAAAATAAGCAGTCGCTCATTCACCGGTGCCGACCGGATTGTAACCGACAGGTGATCATAGAACTGGTCCTTTGTATCATCAGTGTGACACATAATTGGACCATGAACACTAACAAATGTGACACATTTGCCTCGATCGAGTCGCGAGCGCACCGACAGGATTGATCAAAGCAGTTATGCGGTTAGTGACTGCCAAACGGACACCATGCTCCGGAGTACTGTCTACAAAGCAACCTATCCAGCAGAAGCTGTACCCAGCATCTGCTTGTGGGAGCTCACCTTGTCTCGCTAGAGACTACGACATCGACGCCGTAGTAACTCAGAACCATGGCGACCAGTGTGATGCGGTGTTCCGGTCGCCGGTGCTGAATCGATCCAGCAGCGTGCGCACACTACAGGTCCTAACGAGAAACATCTTGCATCCACGTGCATGCCTTAGATTGACATATGGGACCTGAGACTGAGTCTCTGCATCAATGTTTTAACCTACGGAAAAAAGAAAACAAGGTTTTCTTGGGGGACTTCACTCGGAGTCCCTGATTCAAGAATCGTGACTTGTGAAGCAACAGAATATGCGGTTTTCTTGTGGAACTACAGTAAAAGTCTAACTCACTTTGTAGTGAAGGGACAACCCAGCCTGGAAGGGCAATGAATAAGACATTGTATACTCATTCCGATTACCGCTGCAGGCAGCAGACGTACTGTAAGCCAAATCGAGCTTCTGAGAACTTTCCCACTATACAGAACTATACGCCGGCGGTCAAGATAATCCCGTTAAGCGATCGGAGTGACCGTTGTTTGAGGATACCATTTCCATCCCCTTCCTTTCGTACGCAGAATGTAGTAGTGCCGAAAGTATAAACATAGTTCTATTGTATATTCATAGACTCGTGCCTCAGCCTAAGGACCCTTAAGCAGTCAGCAGTGCAATATACAACCCTGTGAGCTAAACCGCTTTTTATTTGGTTGCTCTCCTCTAACCCATCTGACAAGGTTGAACCTGAAAAACTGTAGTCCCAGTCAACACAAGCCTCAAGACCAAAGCAACACACAAGGCTGGCCACCACTTCAAGGTAGTAGAATAGGTCACTGCATACATACGCGCTGTATGCACGTGCACACTCGTACACAAAACGTAACATGTTAGCAGACTGCCTCTTTCCGTAGAACACTAAGGCCCAGAATGCTGGGTAAAACTGCACACCATGTAAGTTGTCAGACAGGTTCAGGAGCTCTGGAGTTTATTGTCTGAATGACGAGTGTGCCCAAAAACGATGTACATTCAAGGTGTAGTGTTCAAGATGAATATGAATAGTGCACCAAGAATGGATTGGTAACCTGTTGTGAACAGTACATTGTTCACCACAGAGAGAAATACGATCAAAACACACAAAGCAAACAAAATACGGAAGCCATACGAATTTATTTTAATCACATCAACAGTGGTTTAAGCCGTCTATCACACTAGATCCCACGTGGGCCATGCCTACTATAACGCTACCCAGGGCAGATTAGGTTAACGCGAAGTCAACCGGAAAAAATGAGTATACACATCCGAACAGAGTGTACTTGAACACACAAACACGATTGGAAATAAACTGACCTTGAGCATGACCAGATGGTAGTGTTGTTTGAGCGGATATAATACGGGAGAAAATTTTTTTTTAAATTACATGAAAATTATAAGGATTCATGAACACCAATGATTGCAACCTTGGATGGTGTAAATAACCAGCAATTTAGATGGTCAAAAAGACCTAAATCTAGCAGGTGATATTTACCAACTCTATATCAAGCATAACTCAGGATATTAAGAATCCGTGACCATATTGAGGTCTGACAATCGCGTAATCTTGAAGTGATTAGTTCTCCTCAGGAGTGTGGATAGTCAGAACATGAAGAGTGGTAGATACAAGCATTTCCTACAAACTGGACACAAAGTTTACAATAACATGAATCGATCTTTTAAAGTAAACAAGTAGGGAGTAGACAATCAATCAGTTCCTCAGGATAGGTCACTAAGTCTAAGGAAAGGTTAGGCTGACGAACAATTGTTTCTAAATATACAGGGTTTCTCTTGAGGCGGCTGACCGCGATCGTTTCAACAAACCAAAAGAACCTTGGACGAAATGACGTTATATAAGATTCTGAATGTACAGGCTGGATCGATAACGTGACCAATGGACAAATAGTGTCTAACAATTTCGGGAATTGGCAGTTCACGTGTTTCAACAACATTTCCGTCTTTCGGGAACCTAATTCTACACCCATTTATGGAAATGTCCCATCACTTTGGAGATCAAACGTACTTAGGTTCTGCCAACCCAACTTGCCTCGCAGATACACATAAATCGGTAAACACAATGTGGTGCGGAACCGACAGACTGATTTCATGTGATTGAATGTACTGGATTTGATGATCTGCCTCCAACCTACTGACTGATCATTCAACTCTCTGTTTGTTTGTCACAAAAACCTATCCACAGATTCATATACTGTTACAACAGAGAGAAGAATGATTGATCGTGCGTTTCTGTCTGTGTTGGTCGTGTTACTAAAACGTCGGTATTGAAACGCGTCAGTAAACCTCGCGTAATGTAAGTCACCTTTTACTGGTCCTGATTAATAGCGTCCGATATCATAAACGCTAAGCTCAGTAAGTCGGTCAAACACTATAGACATGTTTCCGACTTTTTTAACTGCGTACAAATGAACTGCTGCCTAGCCTCTTTGACAGGATAGAGTTAGTAATATTTCCTTTTTTGCCACAAAAAGGACATGTAATTGAACCGAAGAGCAAAATGGATAATTTGCATACAGTGAACACGTAAGACCGACAAACGGACATCTAACCCATGTCACAGATTCAGAAGATTGATGAGGGCGACGAATACTCTCATTAGTCCTGTCCACCCTACATCCGCCATAATTCATGCTGACGAGATGGAGCTACTCAGCTAAGTGAAATCGTTCAAACTTACGCGGATTGTCTGCAATTTAGCAGGCAGGATAGGGAAGACTCGAGTTTGAAGGCGAGTAGTGTATTTACTAAAGACAACTTCGATTATCCCATCTTCTCAGTTCGGTTTATATGCATTTGGAAAGATCAAATGAACCAACAGTACTTTTGCAATTCAAGATCACATTGCTACGGAGAGGAATACTTGAACGCATAGTTAAGTAGGGACACGATTGCGTGAGCGCCAATGTGGGTGGTTATCCATAAACACACCGTGAAGAACACGGCCATGGAGAATATAACGAACAACCGAATGGAAAGAGCATTCGTCGAAAAAGTAAGAAGGTCATTAAGTGTCCTTGGGTTGGTTGCTGCTTTTACAGGCTCAAGTAGGTATGTCAACGGAAAGGACCTGAACAAGAAAATAAA
This sequence comes from Paragonimus heterotremus, assembly GCA_013368495.1. Classification (NCBI taxonomy): domain Eukaryota; kingdom Metazoa; phylum Platyhelminthes; class Trematoda; order Plagiorchiida; family Troglotrematidae; genus Paragonimus; species Paragonimus heterotremus. The sequence continues at coordinate 33,347 of LUCH01000873.1, read as the reverse complement.
CTAACCGCGTAGATTACACATCAAAGCCAAAGACGAGCATGAGGAGGTAACCAGGAGACGAATTCGTACAACCGAATTTCAGTGGGCCGGCGTATTCCTAATATACTACATTACATCTGAATGTTAGGCAACCAATGGTAAACCCAGTAAAATGTTCCGATATGATTTCTATTCCGTGTGAAAGTGAAACAATGGAAAATAGTTTCTTTCACTACGTACTACATTCGTGAGATCAGCTACCATATCGGGTTCGAAATTACCGGTGATTATTACTTACTACGTGATTTCTTTTGCTCGCAACACTAACGACTTTTTGTTTAAAGTCACACATTTGACATTTTCGTCAGTTTCTCTAAACCTATAATTATTTTTCATTCATTTGTTACCACGTACGCCCTATTATTTCCTCATGATATTCGCTGGACTTCTAGCAAAATAGATAATCATTCTGTACCGGTCGCCCACACATATGAATGAATCACATGGACTCTCTTTTAGTCCACTTGTTTTTTCTAATACGTTCAGTACAAAATGCGAATATACCACAGGCTTCTATTTTATTTAATCCATAGTCGTTACGAAGTGTTCACCGAATGCATGGTGCATAGTGTTGTAAACCCCCTAAACGATACGCTGGTTCGTCCTTGCTACCGTAATGCGCTTGGAAGAATTCGGATCCTACTCCCGGTAATAATTGACACGAAAATCTCGGTCCCGAAATGTACCGCGACTGTCCCGTATTCGCTTCCAAGGCAAGCCAAAAGACGCGTTCAAAATATAGAGCTTTGTTCCGCTCCAAAACTGGGTGCCAGTAGGTCGACAATTTCAAATTATTTATAGGGCACGTAATGTCCACACACATTCCCAACACATCATGAGAAAGAGTTAGGTTCGCTAATGAGCATAGCGGTATAAAAAGTCTCAATCGATTTGAACAGTTCCGCTAATTAGGACTGAGTCAAGTGGGTTTTTTTTATTTCTCACGACGGAGGTGACCCTGGGACGGTAACAGGGTGGGCCCCTAACACATAGTAGCACAAAATATGATTTTAAGCCGTTGCTTCCAAGTCCTTTTGCCCGGATGGCATCACTTCTTTATCTAGCAGGTTACATTTACAAATACAAAACGCTGAGTGAGTGACTTAATCGAGCCAGTATTCAGCAGCTAACATCATAACCTCTCATCGTCTTTTAAGAAATCGTCAACTGGGAAATTACCAACCATGTTACTGTGTAACCACGATATCCAATGATTGAAGGTTCACTCGGTCAGAGTAAACAAGGCGAGTTGTTGCTGTTGAAAATTGTGTTAACATCCCCCACACTATGGATACATCTTCATTGATTTGGCTGCCAGTACTCTTACTCACAGTGTGATATTCACAAGAAAATTCTAGATTTTCGAGGTAGAGAAACGGGTGGGGAAATTAAAACAGGGTCAAGGTTCGTGCACGTATAGACAAGAACGTCCGATGTCTTCTTCCACATCTTTGTGACTTTCCTTCAGATCCTTGGTACTTTTCACATTATCAATATACCGTCAGTAGTGGATCATCTCAATTATTTAAGATACACACACCAACACGCACAGGTTAGCCACATACTCGTGTACTCACATATGTGGTATTACACAACAGACAATAGCAGTGGGGCTTCAGTTGGATTCGAACTAGCGACAGAAATACCATGTCAAAACGCGGCAAGCGTTCTATCAGCTGAGCTACGAAGCCACGCCAGGAGCCTAGGGATTTTACATTTGAATTCCGTTGCTGGTTCGAATCCAGCCGAAGCCCTGATTTTTTACAATTGGGTGTCGTCCAAAATTATAAATCTGCCAAACTACTTATTAGTAATACAATAGTAGTAGGCGTAATTTCATAATTGCATCAACCCCATTGGTTTGTCTTTGAGTTCCTCTTCCTCCTCCACCTTAAGATTTCCCGTTAGTAAGCTTATTAGTTAACATTCATATCGCGTACGACTCTGCACAGGAAAAGTTTCAGTCTTTTGTGCATTATCTACACACTAGTCGGAAGCTTTGAACGCAGTGATACAACCATCCAAATTGTTTTTGGTAAGGAGTTTTCTAACTCCTCCAACAGTAGTTTCCTCCTCCTCCTTAAGTCAGCCTCTCTCACGCTTTTCGTTCGAAAGACATTCATCACATCTTGGTTTTGCATTGACAGCGACGCGAAATGGTCTCTTTGCTAACCCAAAGCTGCTTACATCTCCAACCGTTAAAATGTCTGTTATGATCCGCTTACCAGTAGCATAGAGTCAGAGAATATTTCTTTGGTTGAGAAGAATCTGTTCGGTATTAAAGCTTACCCATGTGAGCGCGGCGACACCTTCTTGGCAGCAGATTAAATAGCTCCCTATGTTTTTCGAACTAAAAGTACGCAAATGAATGAGGTATTACGTAGATGTTGGCTTCATCAAATCAATGGAATTCCAGAGTCCTAGCTGTCACAACTGCAAATTCTTCGGACGAAATAGCAAGCGGGACCACAAACTGACAAACTAACAAGCTTGACGTCAACCATCCGGCGAAGTTATTTAATTCCGATGGTCTGTTGCAAATCCTTTGCTTTTGTAGATCAATATAGCACTGAACTAAGCAAAAGTGCGAACAAATCTACGGCTGAGTCACGACTTTTGTCAGCTTGATGCCAATGTCTGTCGTGGTAATCACTATGAATTCACTTTCACAGAGGCAGTATTTTCAACGCAAGCAGACGTAAACACCAGTACAGAGCAGTATCGTTCAGTCAGACCAAAACCTCCTTGAAATAACAGACCACTCTGGAAGAAATATATTAGAAGCCGAGGTTCCTGTAGTAAGATTCTATACATCAGAGCTTTAACAGCTCGATCTACAAACATTAAACAATTCCTCCCAGTTGACCATTCAACAGCTCGTGCATGCACTGAATCTCCATCATCCTAAATCTATGGGATATCCAAACCGTCGTTTAAACTCTTGCCCTTTGGGTCTTTAAACCCACCCCTTCATCCACATTCCTTTCACAATAAAACGTCACCCATCAGTCTGTCTGCCAGTCTAACGGATCGCCAACTTTTGGTCTCTGACTGTCAGTAGATCGAGCCTAACGGAACTGTGCTAGGTCGAGTGAAGTGATGTCTAACTGAATGATCAGCACCCAAAAAAATTCAAGTACTCAATCGGTGATGAGGAGCAAATAACAGTAACAGCAACAACAAATTGTTTCTCTCACGCCGAGTTATTTCAAATAGTCAGCCAGTGCACATACATAAGAGTGTAGCAAGTTGTGAATGAGAACCTACTCTATTTACGCTAGTTTCAAGTCAGCCAATCAATGCTAACCGACTGTCCATATTTTACACATAAATACCCTGCACAGGACAGGTCACAGTCTAACGTATGTAATTTCAACATATTCTTGCCTAACGCTATAGCTTGGATTTGGATTTTGCTTGATTAAAAATTATCATCTTCTTGATGGCGTTATTTGGCAGAAACTGAGTGGTGGCGCCATTAGGGGAGTTCCGTTGTATCAACCAACCGCCTTCTGTTAAGTCGGAAGGAAGTTCAGTTACTAGCTAAGGAGGAGAGTTACAATAGGTGTGGACGATCAGCCTTGTGGTATGAGTCGGAGAAGTGACATGTTGGCGTATGACATGTAAATGAGCTATCAGATTTCAAGCACCGCATTGTTCGACGAACTATCAATTTCGCAATCGCTAAATTAGACCTTCAAAATGAACCCCATAAGCAGATTAGACCCCTTACGTACATAGTGTATCAACGAAGGTTCACCACACAAATCATCGTTCAATACGGCCGCTGGTGGCTGGAAGAAAAAGCGAGAGAGCTAGCTGATGAAATGATCATGGTTTGTGGAAATCAGTCTAGCCGAGGTGAAGAGGTGCTAGTCGGCAAGGTGAAATAATCACCATCCACTTGGCCAGTTGGACACATTCACAGACAGTACAGCATGTTGTGTTCGCAAAAATATTGACATCGTTACAAATGTTTACCATGCCTAGAAGTGTTTTTATCAGCTTTTTGATGTGTTACTTCGTATAGTTACTGGCAGGTGCAGCGATAGTCCTAGTGCTAATATTCGTGAGAACGGCCCAAAGCTGGGGATTCGTGAACTTATGAAGTTAGGACGTCCTATTCAAAGGCAATGGGAACAAGCAGTGTCTAGACAACTACCGCAAAACCAGTCAGTTAGGTTGCGTGGGTAAAATCAACCAGTGCTAAAAGCATCCACCGGGGCGACTTAAGGCTGATCATGTGTACATGTACTCGAGCATGTATATTTATGTCCGGACAACCAGCGAACACTTTCTGTCTACTATTGTACGCCTGTTACCCAGTAGCGTTGAAAACTGCTGTATCTTGTAGAGGTTCGAATAACGTCATTCGAAATTGATAGGTCACCGTTCGGTCAATCGAAACGTCATGGTAAACCCATCACCATACTTAAAGTGTGTTCATCCGTAGAGGCTCCCTAATTGTCTTGTTGAACCTGTCATGTACACAATCCGGTCATTTATCTCTCTAATATGTCGTGTCCAACATGTAACGTGTTCCGACATTTACACTCTTTTGATTCACATTTCAAGAGCTAATGTGAACTATATAAGTAGCGATGTTCAATCAATCAAGGTGTTAGGGCGCCCACTCCGTTACCATCCCAGGGGCGCGTTTGTCGTGAGAAAGAAAAAACCCACTTGACTCAGTCCTAATTAGCGGAACTGTTCAAATCGATTGAAACTTTTTATACCGCTATGCTCATGTGCGATCCTAACTCTTTCTCATGATGTAGTGGGACTGTATGGTCATTACGAGCTCTATAAATACCTTGTACTTGTCGCCCTAGCCGCACCCCGTTTTAGAGCGGAATAAAGCTCTATATTTTGAACACGTCTTTTGGCTTGCCTTGGCAGCGAATAAGGGACAGTCGCGGTACTTTTCGGGACCGAGGTTTTCGTACTCATATTTGCCTTGACGAGAATCCGAATTCTGCCAAGCGCATTACGGTAGCAAAGACAAACCAGAGTGCCGTTTAGAAGGGTTTACAACAATTTGGCGACGGAGATGGGATCCACAATATCAATAACGTTCGAGCAGATGCAAATCCTTCTTCAACAGCAGCAGAAACAATTCGAGCAAGTGCAATTAAAACTGACTGAAACACTGACGCAGAAGTTGAGTTTCCAGCAACCGACAGTGGGTTCAATCAGTAATTCATAACAATCAATTCTACCACGCTATCCGGACCTTGATGTCCTCACATTTTGCTACGCAGCTTTGTTACTTACGTATATTCAGTATACTCTTATTTACGCGTCATGTATGTAATGTTCTAGATGTTATCCACCTTCTGATCATAAGTAATTTTTGCACCAAAAATGCAACACTTTGAAAACTTCGTCCTAAAACACAGTGATATTTTAGCTTATCATGAATTGCAGTAGTCTCCTGCATTCTTAAGCAAAGCAAACTGCATTCATAAGTAGTGGTCCAATCACACAGTTGAATTAGACTACTATCAATTGGATGCCGCTTCTTTACCGATAGGGTGGATTAATCGCCCGAAGAACGAAATGATTTACTAGCGCCAACCTAAAAAAAAATCCAGGAGAGCTATTAATGACCAAAGGTACAATCAAATACCGCACGTACACGTACACTATTAGGGAAAAACGCGCGGGGTTGACCGAGAAATCACCGGTAATCCAGCAAAACCGAGGGAGTGGAAAAGTGGGGCACACAGGTGTAGGTTGTAGGGTTGGCGGAAAATACAATCAGAAGATAGATCCGCATTAATTGCACACTGCTCATATTTGGCCGCAGACTTCGCAATTGGATGGACGTTCAACAAATCCCTTTTGAAAAGAAGTACTAGACTCAAATGCCCATCCTGTTGAATCGCAGTAGAAATGTTCATTTTTGCATAGATCAAGGATTCATCACCGGCCCAGCGTGTTAACCACTGCGCGATTGATCCAACATTTGGCATCACAAACTCACAAGCGGCATGTTTACAAGGAAGACTGGTGATGTGAAAACCGCGGGTTTAATCAGGTCAATTAAATCATCAACCGAATACAACATCCCGATTCGACGGGAGAAGTGATCGTCTCGTTAACTCCAGTTCGATGACAAAAAAAAATACAACCATTTGTAAATAGATACAAACGAGCATGCGCGCCGGGTGCATTTTGTGGCTTGTGCCACGAACGGCTTGACTAGCCGAGGCGTGCGCTGAAGCAATGTTTGCTTGCTCTGGTTCTGAGACAACTGAAATGGTCGTACATCCAGTCGGCTTGTCACATACACACACACACATGAATAGTTTATCGTTTCCGTCGGTACAGCACCCATAAAACTTGAGGAGTAGTGTTTGGATTTGTGACTAAGGGGAGTAGCTACAGTCTCACTGGTCCCTTTACCTGGCGTATCGTTAACGGCATTCCCGTGCAACTCATGAACTGAGACGAGGCGCAAGGCAATTACTGGAACGGTGCGCGCAGAATAAGAACAAAGTAACGCTGGTAAAAGGCAGTCAGATTGACGATCAGAGAATGGAAACGTGAGAGAAGTTACCTGACGAGGCGCGTATAAGTGTGTACGTGTGAAAGCTCCGATGTAACGCCAGGTGGTTTTATTGCGACACAGTAAACGGAGTCAACAGATATGGTAGCACTGCTCGGATATACACACAAAAAACAATGACATCTGAGAGTGGTGTGGCAAACAATAGTTATCCTAAGAAAGAGGGGGACTTACTTGGCCTTTATGCACAGGAAGCGCATAGACAGTACCGGTAGCGCAATTTGGTTCACATTTGACTGCGGTGTCGGATCGAACCGGATCGCTAGCTATGCAAGGATCAAGCTCGATCAGACAAGCGAACACAGTGTCGAGTTCAAACGACGCACGGTTAATTCGGCTGGAAACGCGTTTGTTCGCATCCGGATGGCTTGTATTCGGCCGACGTCGCGAGGTGGAGGAAATATCGGAGAAGAAAAGACGCTGGTTCAGCAAATGCGGAGGCCGTGGCTGAAGCTAGTAAGAGAAGAAAATCATCACTTCTTAAATCAGAATAGAAGAGTTAAGTAGAAAACAACACAACTGACCAAGACAACATGTAACCGTAATAGATCGAATCAAAGAGGAAAAAGCGCGAAACGCCGAACGGTGTTAGGGCGGCCCGGCAAACGCGAATGACGTGGAGAATTCGAATATTAGAACGGTTGTGGATTAATAATGACTAGAACAGTAACGAACAACGAGTGAACTCGTCACAAGGATTGCAGGGCAGAGAACACACGCAACCCAATGGTGCGGCTGTGGCCTTCGGTTCATAATAATACAGAGGTAGGGACGCGGACTAAAATCTGCTGGTTAGAGTCTAGTTTACCACGATTGATTGGGTCTACGTTTGAGCAGTCTAGCAATACACGGTCCCATCTATTATGTCGTACAACAATACGTTGTGGTGTGAAAGTTGAATCCATACAGAATTCTTAAGACAAAATTCGAGATCAGCGAATAAAGCTGGCCTAAAGGTCTTCTAAATGTTCACGAAAAAAATGGTGTTGCCGGTAGCGTCTAAGAATCAAATCGGGTGTCGAACTGTGACTGACGTAGTAACTTGCGTACGAATTGAGCTAATCTACAACCGAGTGCGGTCTTCAAAGCAAACAATTCACATAAATTACGCTCACCCCTAGACACTGATTGAATCAATTTCAAAAAAGAGAAGACACTGGTCAGCCAGCATGACAGGATAGACAATGAGCCACATTTACCACAAAATGAAAACAAACACCCAAAGGTTATCCGATGGATCATCACATAGTGAAACAAAGGCATATGCAAGCAAGCATGCACGCTCGGAAAGGGATAGATCATGCCCACATTGTGTATCCAATAGGAGGAAGATACTTAAACAGTTTCTTCATTCTGTTGACTGACCTTGGAAACAGAATTTTAAACCATTTTATACTTTTTCCCTATAAACATATGGTTTACCAACGAAATACGTGACATGCACATAACAGAAATAGACAACCTGCTTAAAAGTTATTCACGCCTAAATGACCGTAAAATTAGAAATCAATAATCGTACGCAGGAGATATGATGCTCTGAAATTGGTTTCAGGACAAAAGCGAACAGGAAAACGCAGTTAAGCTAAAGGATAACCGATGAGCAAAGTATACAACACGTAATGTAGCATGTGAAAGTGGTAGTGGTAATGATGAATATCCCAATGCTAGATACGAAGTTAGATAGAAACAGCATATGAACGATTACTGGCAATACAGTAACGTCAACGAGAAAGAATGCTTCCAATCCGAGGTGCTAAGCACAACCTAGCAGTTTGTAACACAAGTGCGATGGACTTATCCAAAACTTTTTCAAATAATGTATCTATTCGTAGATAAGTATCACCATTCAACTCATGACCGGAAAAAAAAGAATTAAAATCAGCTCCAAAGTCGAAAAGTGCATATTAAATACTACTCGTAGATATATAAGAGACTTGTACAGGCTGAGGCAACGGACTCCCCGTTATTCCCTGACAGACTAATGTGCTGCACACGAAGATTAACAAACGTAGTCTGGGCTTGACTTCTCAATTACCTTCAACACGGTAGTGAATACCGGGACGAGCATCTTGCACCATGGAAAAGCTAGAACACAATCATAATGACGAGGTCACGATACGGATGCAATAAAGAGACGTCTTAAATAAGATTTAGAGCGAAGGTGTCGGGACATATTCATTCAACCTGGCTGTTATTCGGGGATAAACTCACAGAACCCGGTGCCGTATCTACTGGGATACTCTCAAAACAATCTTACAGAAAGTATGCACAAGCAAAAATGCTACTCGTTCATGGTTAGTTGGCGCATGTAAGTAATCCCTCAGTCCGGTAGAGTGACCGTTGACGGTAGGAAACAATCGCAAGGAGGCAAGGCGATGACGTGTTCACGCGTTATAGTGACACAATTGGAAAAAAATAGACAAGAGTAGACGGACAAAATGCATTTGAGAGAAAAATGTGGACTGTGATGCAGTAAATGTTTTCAAAAAGTTACCAACAAGTCCACAATTGTTGTCCCATATTTGAGTGCATCTGCCGAGTGTTTGTCAAATAAGCTTACTACTCATGTCTGCCAACTCCGTCACTTAACATAGTTATGGCTAGACTTCGGGGGATACTGGCTCTAACACCACCAACACTTATGTGTAATGAATAGCGTTGTTAGCAGTCTATAATAACACACAGATTGTACATACTCAGTGTAACACAATAATCCGCCATAGACCCTTGTGTGAACAAGTAAGCATCTCAAGAAAACAATGAAATATGGCTATTGCGTCCCCGATTTATGGGTTAAAAAACCTTTTCTGGCTGTTCATTTCATAATGCGATAATCATGATACGACCTTATTTGAGAGAATGGATTAGGGCAGACTCCCTCAAACACGTTCGCCCATTAGTAGGTCAGGCCACCAGAGAGACCAACGAACAACAATTGTACGTTCGGTAGGTGCCGGAACAAGAGCAAATGTACATATGCCTGTGCATCTCGAACCGTTTAGCATGCACGCACGCGCGTGGGAAGCAAAGACATTACGTCAGTCAGTGTGAGATACAAAATGGAATTGGTGGTAACCGTGTTAGCGGAACGGCGAATGAACAACCTACGTTTATCAACTGTAGTAATCAATATATGCCCATCGATACAGAGGTCCTAACTGCCGCAATAAAAACCATCAAGCTGAATACTTTCCGTTGTATGATACGAAACTGAATTAGCCGACATCTGAAGCCTACGTCTATTTGTTCAATTGAATCAGCCAAAACAATCTGTCCTGTCAAGTTGGATGAATGAGTGAGGGTCAACGAAATGGTGCTTTTGTCAAGCGCTTTAACTGCAGAAAACCATGAAAAGTAACAAAACTGCCCACTGAATCTATATCGAACATTCTGATTTTCTCAATTTAATCAAAACCGAAACAAGCATCAAATCCCGGATAAGCGATGTGAATGGTGGTTTGACAGGCAGAGGAATAGGATATTCTATCGTCATTCGATAAAACTGTTTTCATCATTAAGTCTGCTTTATGCTATCTGCGGTTGCAATCTTACTTCGACGTTTTTGTTTA
>LUCH01000873.1:5204-22890 GCA_013368495.1 Paragonimus heterotremus | reverse complement strand
AATATATATATATATATATATATATATATATATTTAAAGTATTAAAAAGAGGGCAAACACGGTGAGAGGCATAGCAATCACATTCCAACACATTTATTTGTTTGATAACGGATCCTAGTGTGGATTTGAAACGTCACAATAAATCGTTCACTACTCAGTGTTTGCCCTCTTTTTAATACTTTAAATATATATATATATATATATATATATATATATTCATACCATTATAACAATATTCGACTCTTAAATCTAATCTCACGTAAATGAACCACGTCCGCCTTCCAAAGACCTAGTAGGCAGATATGAGGGGAGCAATTCTCACTGAAAGGTATACAGTTATACACCACGGCTGGCGGTGGTTTGTTTTCCAATAAGCGAAGTTCCTGTTAGCGACCAGTGGTGTATGAATCGATGTGCAGGAAAGGACAACTGAGCAAACAGCGTGACTACGCACAACAAATACCCACTTCGAAAGTAACCACGGATCCAGCCTCGGGCGTCGAGGCGAATAAATGTGCCAGAGGAAAATCTGTGTCCGCGAGCACTCTCTCAGTGCCACTTCGACCCTCAGTTGTGTCGGCAGCCGTCCGAACGCGCAGCACTAGACAGTAGGCATCGGCATCTGCTTCCTCCATTCCATATTTGTCCAGACTCTGGCGAATTACGTCAGCCACTGTGTCGGTCACAGAAAGTAGCAAGGTTTTGTATGGTACTTGAGGACAAATGTGGCCACCGTAAATCTTTAAGGTTCCACCTTGGAATGGATTTAATGAAGAAAAAATAGGTAGAAGTCAATTCAAACATCACTGCATATAGGTTTTGATACTGGTTGATCATAGTACATGTACAATCGAAATATTCCAGATAGAATTAGTTAGATCTATTAAAGGAGTTTCTGGAACGCCCGACAAGGATGAGTACGAGGCAACAGTGACTAGAAACATCTGATCATTCTGACCAGGTGACAAAGGGAATACATATGTTAGCACTAATCTCTTGTAGTTCGGGACAACGGTGGTGTGATCGAGAAAGATTAACTCATACATTCCAAGTGACGAGATAGCACCTAGTAAATAAACTGAACCCTCGTATGATAAAAACGTTGAGACAAGAAACGCGAACATCCTGAAACGGAATCATAAACTATTAGCCCGCCTTTCATATTCAGATCGGTCGTTTTTTTGTCTTTAAAAAGAATACGGTTTGTCAAACATGTTTTCTAGATGGGCAATCAGATCTTTACGTTTCACAAATTATAAAATAAATACCAATTAGTCTAGTGAAAATGAGTAAACAGCTTACAGATGATAAATCTTATAATTGGTTAATGAGTGTCACGGCAACCGTGTGGACGTAACTCAATCACTGTTAATCCAACCCCCATGGCTGAGAAAAAGCACCTCATTTTGCATTTGTCCAATCGCTGAATCTATCTTAGACTTACAACGTACTACAATTGGTAGGACAGAGTGATGGCGCAACGTCTAGCAAGTTGTCGATAGACGTAACAACCGGAGGCAGTGTGATTCACGGACTATAAACCATTTGATCGTACCGTAAACTACTTAGTACATGCTTCATAAGTTGTAGGTATGCAAAGGCTTGAAAAGAATATCTTGAAAACATGTAGGCCAAACTGTGTTCAATGGTCAGCATGCCAAGGTCGTGTTGAATAGAGTAAACCAATAATGGTCACGTGTAGAGTCCACTGAGAAATGATGGGTAAATAAACGACCAGTGGTCAGAAAAAGTCACATGCCAGTGCCCAAAAGCGAACCAACCATAGAGTGCTTAATTTACTCCGTGTGCACGTACGTGAAAGTGCACCATAGCTGAGTGAAAGCAATGTACTTTAAATACATGTCGCGTATTGTTCGTCCAGTCTTCGTTCGACCTTAGAGATTCTAACGTTGACCGATAATAATCAATGTGTACAACTCATACACCTCAGATACATGCGGTTAGTCCAATCTAACGAATGAATTGCTCTAACTGGAAATAACACCACAACTTGCCGGGATATTCAAATTCCTAATCATCGTTCAAATCGGTAATGTGTGCTTAACATATCTGGTTAAAAAAAGATGCAAACCTACATCTTTCGGCTATCGAGTTGCGCACAAATCCACATGCACAATGAATAATTGCTTGTTTCATGTCTAAGAATACGTGTCGTAAATAACTGCTATGTTACTTATATTAAACATGCGTACCATGGAGTTTACACCGGGTGCAGTTTGCTTCTTGTGTGTAAGCTTGTTATATCGTTAACCTTAGTTCCGAAAGATTGGCTTTAGGAAGTTTCTCCCTCCGACTCCCCTGGAAAATACCAAACTTACATAACGCGCAAACGATGCTCCACATAATAAGCATCTGTGCAATAGGGCGATCACTACTGCAAATAACAGTGGGAAAATTGTAGGAACCACAACCCGCGACAAAACTGCGATCGTGTCATTCTTTAGCAATACTTCCCGTATTAACAAAATCGATAGCGATCACTTCATAAAACAAACAAAGTGGATAGCAGTAAGCTGAATTTTGTTTGAAAAAACTTTGGGGGGAAATGAATTAGAGCAAAAATGGAATAAACAGGTACAACAAACTCGCTGTGCCGTTATTTTTCAAATGACTAGTGTGACATACTTTAAACACCTCGTCCCATCATTTTGATGCATTAAGTGGGTACACATCGCATCAGCAACCGTAGTAACCTCAAACATAGAGCACTTTGAGCTGACGTCAAAGCAATCGATGTTTCGTTAGCCCAACCGTAAAACTTGCCAGACAAGTAAGCCCTATACAGTTCTTCAGGTAGAGGGTACGACCACAAACGCAATCTGTCGTAGAGATAGTCATGCCGTCACCAGCAACGGTGTGTAAATAGAAGCGTTATCCTACTGTAAAACTGAAGCCTCTTGTTAAGTTGAACAAATGAAGGACAATAGAAAATGTTCCTGTGTTTGAATGCAAAATTCAGCGTCTCAAGTACCATCTACCGAAGTCGGTCCATTGACACCAAAGGCCGAAACTGTTCCCAATACGATCAACGAACGCTCGTCCATGGTGCGTCGACTGAACCACAATTCTTCCTCTGGACGATTCCGCAAATAATATCTCCATGCATCCACCTCACACGGATCATCTCTCTTCGTATCAGTGAATCAAATAAAATGTCATCGAGTTGCAGCAACCTGAATATCAGCCCATAACGATCGATGCCGCACTTTCCACTGATTCAGTGGAATTGTTCAAACATCCTAGTTTGCGCCGACGATAGGGTGTTATTTAGAATCCGATGCACAGTTCTTGTGAAAACATTGTGTAAGCAACAAAATGCTTAGGTGCAATCGATACCATAACGTTTCCTTTAGAATGCTGAATGACGCCTAGGTAACTCGGATTTCAAAGGTCAAAACAAGTTGGGTCGGTTACGTTCACAAGGTAATCAACGAAATAAAGGTCACAACAAACCTCAATTATACACATTCACCAGGGATTATAACAACAAATGGGTTCCGCAGGGCCCAGGACACAAGCAACAAGGAACTCTTAGCTAAGGCTACCAGGCAAGTGTGAAGTTGATATGCAGACAGTGCACGCACGTGAATTAAATACGTACGGAACAGCCAATAAACATTACAGTTGAAAGAGGATGGGTGGGAACAGGCCGGCAGGCGTACGTATGATGATGTATTGGGACCCCCGATCGGTAAACAAAACAAAGTGTACGTCGTCTAGATATGAAAAGTCACCAAATTATGCGTAATAAACTGTGAAGGTCAGCAAGAGATTCGTGATAGTCGTGGGAGATCACCAAGGGTACTGAGGATGGAATCACTGGATCAGAACAGAATATACAGGGATTGGAAAAGTCAAGGGAATGTTTCATCCAGCTACAGGAATCAGTAACACCCCTGGCCCAAATTGCATTGGGGTTCAATACCTTGGCATTATGTTAATGCTCTGATTTCCAAAACTATTTACAGAAACTACAGTAGCATTTACTAAGAATAAAACAATTTTGTTTTATAACCAGACACTTCATCTGACAGTCACTGAAGCAAGAGCCGTTCTCCATGGCTCCCACCTCATGCCCTTTGATGTATCATGGGTAACCCTATTCGTTGATAAACCTTCGTAACCAGGCAACAACCTTCAACCGACTTACCTAATCAGAATACCACAAAAGCAATGAGATGTTTACTGTTGGGTCTATCGTCGCGCTCAGTTGAGCAGGAATGACCTTAAGCTTTAAACTGTCAGAATCGACAAAGACCATATTGTAACACTACGATGGCCGCGACGGGATATCGTGACACCCAGCCGTCGAGGTTCATTGTGGTTGTGAAAGATCAGGTCTGATGGAGTTTCCTCAGATCGTACATGTTTCCATCATTCAAGAGATTGATGAGTTGCTACTAAACGATTCGTTACAAAGGTGATGTACCCTTTGGAGGCGTTGATTACATAGCACAAGATGATCATGATAGTAGCCCAAGTATAAATCGCTGTAAGGTCCAATAACCAGCGAGTACGTCCGTGTCGATGTTGAGTGTCAGTAAACATATTGGTGGGGATGAGACCCAACTGCATAAAACCTGGACTTCGGTTAGATTCGAACCAGTGACAGAAATAGCACGCCCAAACGCGACAAGGGTTCTTCCAGTTGAGCTGCGAAGCTACGCCGGGCAATGACATAGTCACTTTAATGAGTGTAAGTTTCTTGTACTCTTTCAACGTTATGAGACACACACTCTTGGTCACATCTTTGGAAAGTCCTTCATCAATTGTAGTTATCCCTGAGGTCTCCAAGTAGTCGACATTGATTTGCAAACGGAGATATTGCTAGGATAGAACCAGGATATGAGATGGTATATCTGCGCCATGCCATTTGGAGATAGCTTATGTAACCTTACAGCCTTACCGACAAAAGCCCACCGTTGACTTCTTCGGGTTTGATTGATTGATTTGGTTGGAAGAGATGTGAATTTAAGTCGACGTATACAAAACAACAGTTATATTCCATTGTGACCCCATCGTTCCACCGTTCGGCATGACCAACAAAGCTAGTGTAATGGTCTCCGCTGACGTCTTACATAGCAGAAATGATTATTCTTTCCAAAGCTTGTATTCTTCACTTCTGTTCACTCCGCACACCCTGAGGATGTCCGTTTACTATTGTCTCGTGGTGAACTTGCAGTTGCCTTTTAACTCTTGCTTTCGTCATGCTCCGAACATTCTCAATCGGATTCAACATTGGTGAATAAGGCGCCAGTCGTAACAGTTGTTCTCCGTTATATAACACCTAGGTAAACACTCTCCAGATCAGTGCGACACGGTACGTTGTCGCGTATTCACGAGCTGGTCGGATCTCACATTACATCTCGAGGTCAACCATGACCCAAAAACTTAGTCCTGTTGGACGTGGGATCCACAGACACCCCTGTCAAAAGAACTAACAGGGCTCACATTTTGAAGGATCAGTAGGAACAAGGTGAGATGATCTGTGCTCCACTTTGACGGCTAACCCCGTTCTCATTAAAAAAAAGCCGTTGACACCCCTCGAATAACCCATACCACTTCCTCGATCAAAGTAGCCAATGCGGAATGCTCTAATTAAGATTGGCTATCTCTTCTGGTCGGTTGAGCCAGTTGAGTCCATGTCGTCACGTCCAAGATTCCAGTGGAAATTCCAATACACCAAGGTGAATTGTTTTAGCATGTTATGAAAAACCTTGTGCTCAAAAAAGGAAACAGATATGTGAAATGGTATAGATTGTAGGGATAATTCGTATGTATTCTATGTTGACTAAAAACGTCGGATTATTTGGATCATAGTTGAGATCGACGATGCCTCTTTCTCTGCAAATATTTCCATTTATCTTCTGTATATTTTTTCATCTGTTCATCGTATTTTCCCTCCTCGGTCTTGGAATGCCAAGTCGAAACACACCTGCACCTAACTGGCATTTATTGAACAGATGCGAACGAGTTGAAAATACACTTCTGTTGCGAAGTAGGATGGCATATGCCAGTTTAAGCATTATACCTTAATACTTCTGAATCCTGTGCTACAAGTGCACAATTGTTCCCTGTTTCCTATTGATATTTTCCCACATCGAGTTGTCTAAGTTTGGGCAGCTTGACCCATCTAACACGCACACGTGACCCACTGTGTCACCTGTCGGCAGTGAATACATTAAGATGTATTCGCTGGAAACATCTTTCAAAGAGTTAAGTCAGTTTCGCAAACTTTTCCATAAGATTAAATAATCGTGGATGCAACCTAGCAACCCAATTTGTATGGCGTTTTTACGTTGGTTTTAAAATAAACGATTTCTAAATGGTGTATGCTGAGAAACCGTTCATTAAACAGAATCTTTATTGTTCAATTCACTCTTTCCTATGCCACCTATGAGCTCACTATGCTATGCATTTTCGACTGTTGTTTTTCGCCCGGTGGCCCGAGTGATTACCTGTTCAGTCGCCTGTGTTGTCCGTAATCCATTCTCTTTGGAATTTAGCTGTATCCCGCTGTTGCATTAAAATATTCCACTTGGTTTCGGCGCAATAGTATCTCCGATTTGGTTGACCACCACAACCATGTTGAGTCCCTACAGCGACCACCTCTGAGGAACACTTAATTCAGTCGTTTCTGAGGTATAATTATTTCTGTTCGCATCCAAAAACTCGACCATTATGAGGGTTATAGCAGTGGCCGTGCCAACCGTACATTCTGAGGCCCGGTAGCCTTCTTATCAAATCGACCGCAATTTGATGTTTCAAGAACCATATGTGTCATCACCCAGCCAGTATTGCGGTTGCTGAATCACTTTGCGGCTGGACATGACCATGCCCCCATGTGAACGACACTTCGTCTTGCGTTTCCCTTGCACGCGTCGTGAAACGAAATCAACTGATCGGGTTAAAAACAGCATTATTTTAGCATTCTAGCGGTCTCAGTTAAACGCACGTAAAATTACCAGAAGATTCCAGTAATCAGCTGCGACATTACAGGACATTATGATGAGGAAGCGAAAGGAACAGTGAATCATCCTATAAAACGAGTTAAGCGAGAAATAGTAAGATTAACCTCCAGTGTAACAAGGAATGCATCAGAGCTCAGTCCAACGCCTTAAGCCAACTGCAACGGAGAGACGCATGCAGCAGAACAATCCCTGCCATCTAGATCAACCAACACTGCACCAACCAGTAGTCAGCATCCTTAATGTACACTATCACTTTGCTGTCGCAATGGTTTAATTCACGGGTCTTTCAACCAATTCAGTTCTATGAAGTAGACAGAAAACGTGGTGAAACAATCAAACAACTTGAAAACTATAGCTCCTCCCGCCATATACGTTATTTGCTAGACCTGGGCCTAATCAACAGTCGATACACAATGCCCACAGTCTGGTTGTTTCGCGAAACTGCAGCAGATGACCAAACTGGAAACACAGTCGGTGTGGCCGGCCAAATCCATGATGACACAATCAAACTCGAAGAAATCAACAATGGGCCTTTACCGGTAAGGCTGTTAGGTTACATGAGTTATCTCCAAATGACACGACGCAGATGTACCATCTCATGTCCCGATTTTCTTATCCAAACAATATCTCTGCTTTCAAAACCAATGCCGACTGCTTGGAAACCTCACGGATAACTACGATTGATGAAGGACTTTTCGAAGGTAGGACCGAAAGTATGTGCTTCATAACGTTGAAAGAGTTCGAGAAACTCACATTCACCAGAATGACTACATAACTGATCATGAGTAATCCCGACCAGTATGTTTACAGACGCTCAACATCGACACTAGATGCTGTGGCTTGTCTAATCCACCTTATTCAATTGGCACGTAGTAAAAGATGTAAGGACATCTTGTGTTCTATGGACGATGGTAGTGGTTTCAACCGCATTAGCCGAGTGACTCTGTTCTAACTATTACAAGGTTGTGGAAACCAGCCAAGCTTAAATTGTATACTGAGTGACTACGCTACCAAGAGAACACAATGCTCATGCTTCAACAAAATTTTATCTTCTTGCGTGACAACTAACCCTGATGTGTCCAAGGGAATATAGCCCATGGTCTTCTATGTCCTCAGTCTACAAGTGTGAAAGGCCAGAAAGAACTAGACCTTCTTATTTTGCCAGTGATAGTGCAGTCCTGTTTGACGCTGTTCAACGTTACTCCAATATGGTTTGCCCGTCTTGAACGAGTAATCAGACGCTCGTAACTTGTCTATAAAGACCTCAAAATTTGCGGTTAAGTTGTTTTCACTTGTTCATATCAATTGTCATCAACTACTCACAAGACAACAGCCCGAGCTATACATTCATGTTAAATCCACTCCAATTATTCAAATTACTTTATACGATAATATGTGCTAGCCCCAGCATACAAATTATATTTTTATAAAAACCGAAATATTATTCTTTAATGTTACCCCGTATCAATATTCATCAATGAGCACGTGCTCGTTCAGTGTTGACATCGTCACTCTGTAACATGCCGTGGCGTTTCAATGAAAGACCTCAGACCCTTGAAGAGCAACGTCTGGTAAGATGTAAATATTTCCTTGTACATATATCATTGGTGAATCACGCTTGAAAGTGGGCGCTTAGTTTGCAAACAAAGTCATGATGGACCCAAATCAAACTTTAACCGATCATTGGTAAGCAGTAGAGGAGTTAGTTTGTAAACATTGAACATCACTCACAGCTGACTGTAGCCTAGGCATTCTCACAGACTTTCCACGGTGATCTCTTTCAATAAGAGGTATTAGACTCGAGTTTTCCTCCTACTAGAGCTCGTTGACAACCCATATCCTTGACATGACTGGCTTCTAAACGCTAACCCGTTTTCTCATGAAGCAACCCTGGTGGTAACCACGGCACCGTTATCATCATCATCATAGACAGCAATACATCAGTGGTTCACATTGATGCTTAACTGCCACACAGCCACGAAGAAAAAAACCTATATGAGAAGAGAGTAAAAAAAAAGAGGAGGGTAATGGACCGAACTACTGAAAATAACTACGTCTATATTCAAACATACAACATCAAGGCGCCTATACCTTGCAAACAAACAACCGGCACCGCTAACCCGATATCAAAACGTCCAGCTAAATTCAATTGAGTAATTCTTCGACAATAATATTCATATACAGATTCCTACACTTGAGCGTATAAGTTCTTTTTGAACCTAAACCTAGCCAGAATTTTAGTGAATCATAAGCCCTTTTTTCAGTAGTATAGCAATAAGCAGATTTGTGTTAGTTTGGTTGCGCATTATTAAAGTCCACTCAATCCGGTCCCCATTTCATTCAGCCGCTGCAACTCACGACTTTACTCATATTAGTATTGTTAAGTACGTGGTGATGTTGATCGCTCAGAATCCACATTTTGAAATATACTACTATTCCTTGACCCAACTTGACTGATTTACACCTAAAGACAAAACTTGACATCAGGGAAGCATAAGACGGTAGAGTGTGACCTTCATCACTCATAGTGAGAATGTGTGAAGTACAACCTAGGCTGATGTTTTAAAGTGAAGACAGACCCAGATAACCTAACTCAACCTCCTCGCCGAAAAGGTAGCTCTTCTAAACGCAAAGGCAGCATTGATAAGATGGCAGGTAGGACACCTTTACTCTACGACTGCTAATCGTGGTCGTTAAAAATCACGGATACCAAGTATACCAAGATAGTTGACCACCGGTTGCCGTGTTCAATCGTGCGTACTGGACTACATCAGCTGGTAGGCAAGCAGATGATTGTAAGATGGGTTTTTGATTGTGATTAATGAACACGTTCACTCACCTATCGTTTGAAAACGTATGGAATGAGAAGCCTAGGTGAATAATAAGAACTCAAGCCATCGTTTATCATAACGCATACTTTTTATCGAAACCATCACCAGGATACAAAGTGGTCAACCGCTGACTCGGTGGGGAAAAAAAAGTGGAAGCAACTACAACCAAGTGGAAACTGTGGACCGTGTTCGCCTTCCCGAGTGGGAGAGTAATCACTCAAACAGCTTGTGACTGGACAGGTTAGAGGTTGAGATTGATGGCACGAATGATGCTGCTGTCTAATCGAGTTGTCTGTGAATTGCTGACATTGAACGATTGAGGGTAGAGAAAGCCATGAGAAACCAAATCTCTTGTGGACGACCTCTAATCCTCACCTGTAATTCGGTTGTTTAGCATTAGTGTGTAAGCATAGAAATGTTGACTATCTGAGTTGATATATGGAGAAGGGTTTTACCCTTACCTCAGTCCGATAAACTAGGACTACCTATTCACGATTGTCTGGCCATTAAGGGTCCGTGCCAACTGTCGATGTATTGCTGTTGACAAAGATGTCTACGAAGCTACCTGTACTTTCAGGTGTACCGATCACTTTGGCAGAAATAGTGTCCTGAACATCAGCTGGGACGGATGAATCACGAAAACAACTGTAGAGCAAACAAACACAAATCATGTGCGCTCATGTGGTTTACTGTTAACAAAACTGTGTAAACAATACCGGATGTACCCCCAAAAGCTGTACAAAAATGGAAAACCGGGTGTACAGATAGAGTGCATGCTAAGAAGTTACAAGGACTAGACTGGGTTGAAAAATCTGAGGGGGGAAATCGTACAACACTAGCTTAGATTTGAATTAAATCGACGGTTTATAGATAGTTATGCAGTAACTGCAGTAGCTTCGATCATGTAAGAATCGTATGTGACCGGCCAATATCGACGGCCGCACCCAAGGGGATGCTAACAAGTTACAAAGTCGTGTTTCATGATACAACACGCCAAAGACAGGCATCACTATGATCTTTTTGCTGCTATCCGACAAAACGCACTTCAATCAAAAAAGATGGCTCCTCTTAACAATCAATTGGCAATACTACATTGCATATTCAATAATGTCCATAAGAATGAATGAACTCCGCGTTTTCTCGGTCAGAAATACCCATATTTGTCATGCATTTTCAAACAAGTCATTAAAAGGCATATGTTTCGCAACCCGACAAAAAATATTAGGACCTAAGAGAGGAAAAGTGCAGTCTGAGCCGCTATCACTCGATCGGGTACATTCGTAGATGCCAAACAGCCCCATATACACAAACCGATCACAAGACTCTCAGTGGTTGGACAACGAGCCAAACAGTCTGGTAATGTCCCGAAACAACAAAAAACGAAGTATTCTTAACGAACGAGATGAATTATGATCATGTACACGTGACAGACAAGTTGTTTGTCGAAATCAGTGCAATCGAATTCCAGTAGATAACAGGAATAATGCTGGTCCAAATATCAGCCCCTTTCCCTCTAGTCAAGAAACTGGCTGTGCAGTGAATAATTAAATAGAAATCTAAACGTGCCACAATCTTTCGGTTAATTCCATTAACCTTAAATCCATCTTTCACAGACGCATAAAACACACAAACAGGCCGAGCCTATTTGGCTCGTGTGCTGCAAGCTAACCGTGATTCACGGTTCACAATGTCAATTATTCAGAGTTAGACGGGCTTTAACTTTTACGTTTGAAATGCTCTCACTCCTGTAGTATATTGTGTCATACATGAGGAACTGGAGACAGTCAGGCAATCCAATTCAGAAAAAAAACAATCGCAACAATCGAAGCTTGCATCCGTCGTCGCAATGACTGATAATTAACACTCGGTTATCTCAAGTCCGCAAAAATTGGAACGGTCATTAATTTACGTATACTCTTCACATGTCCGACGAACACTCACCTATATTTGGTCCGCCGTGTTGCAAAATATCCAACAGCTTCGCTTCGAGAGTTCGCTGACGTTTTCGCTGCATTACCTGCTCCGGATTAGATATGGTCCGAGTGAAACTAGAATCCGGTGGAGGTGGGGAAGTAGACGACAGTTTTTTAGAAGTGGAGCTCACTGAGTGTTGAGACATCACCAGGCAGTTCAATTTTGGATCGAAGAATGACTGACGAGCACGACCGACCGGTTTGTCTTTCGTCCAGCCAACTGCTGCTGCACAACCCAGTGGGCCACGCTGAGAACAGGGTGAGAATTGTTTGTCTTTGCGCAGTGACCATCGCCTTCGGATGCGCCCGTTTCCGCCATTCGTAGTTATCGTGCAGCTGCTCGAACTCCCCGGTTTCTTCATTGAACCGTTCATCGCCTGACGAAAGCAGACGGTATGGATGCAACAATTGTTATAAGCGACTTTACAGTCAATGAGAACCTGTAAGCTAAGAAAAAAGGCTTAACAAGAAGAACTACCAAGAGTCGGTGGGTACCACATAACTGACCGACTCGCTGCACCATAAACTCGCCAAATGGCAGACTAGACTGTTAGAATTAGT
Organism: Paragonimus heterotremus; assembly: GCA_013368495.1. NCBI lineage: Eukaryota > Metazoa > Platyhelminthes > Trematoda > Plagiorchiida > Troglotrematidae > Paragonimus > Paragonimus heterotremus. Next base: position 10,533 of record LUCH01000873.1, on the reverse strand, counting down.
TCGTGATCTCTTTGTCAAATACAATGTAAAAGAAAACTCTGAAATGGCCAACTTACTGAACAACGTGAACAAAAGTCAAAATTTTCAATTTCATGCATATCGAAACTCTGTCTACAAATGTTCTACTACACGAAACGACTTGGTGTAGAATAAATTCTGTCGACGAATATAAAACATATACCGGTTGGTCCATGAGCGAACTAGAACGCCTCCTATGTCTATGCACCTAGACTAGTAGTTTCTTGTTTCAAGACAAAGCCTACAGATGACTGAACGAGGCAGCGGTGGGAAACCCATTAGATTTAATTCTAACCTCTTTTTTGTCGCTAGGTTTGAAGGTCAAACCCCCAAGTTTCCGAATGAACTCTCTTTATGCGAGAAATTATGAACGACACATCTGTTATTGTGAACAAATGTTAGCACCAATAGTAATAACAAATACCAGTGGCAATAAACGTCAACAAAAAGTTGGGCAAGAATATGTATAAGACGTTTTTGGGGGAATACGATAATACTATGTCATTTCTTGACATCCACATAGAAGATGTATGAGAACAGTACAACACCTGGCATCTCGTAAAAACACGCGGACTGGTCAGTATCTCCAATCTAACAGCTCCGCGCCAATCGGTTACAAATGGATTTAGTCCGAACATTATTTGATCGGAGTAAGGTCCATTTGTTATACGAAGATGCTAGAAGCAGAACTGAATAACATGTGCACAATCCTCCCTGGCTCAGTCAGTCAGTTCAACAGGAACCGGTAAAATTAGACGCCCCTAAAAACACAGTGGTCCTAAGTCTTCCGTTTAAAGATGATGTGTGCACGTTAATATGGGACCGATTCTGAGCAGCCACCAGGCTTATTTTTAATGCTGCTTAAATAGTCCTTTCATTCACAACTGTTCGCATCTTTGATACCGTGTCTATACTCATATTGAATAGCATGACGTTTCTGTCGTTGGTTCGAAACAAATCAAAACTCCGATTTTTTGTACCTGGTTCTCTTCGAAAATATGCTGTATACATAGCACACATACCTATGAACAACCCAATAACAACAGCATAGATGAAGAATGAATTACATACTTGTGCATTATCGCCAGCGGATTCCGCTTTTAACACGAACTTTCCTTCTCGATCCAGTTTGCTCCAGTTTAGCTGGACCAGCAACGGATATTCGTCGTTCGTCAAACGTCGAACTGCAAGTATTGGTTAGATAAACAATGTAACCGTAAGGAATGCGCGTGCGCATGTATGTGTACAACGCGAAAACAAAAAATAATGGGGCGCTAAACACCATTTGGGCATACAGGTGTATACAGCTGCACTGAATTTGTGTGGTCAAATCTCGTATGCGACTGACTGGGTGGGTTGGTGTACACAATGTGTGTGCTGAAAAATAACCATCAACCATCAGGGACCTCAACCGACGGAGAAGTAGAAGGGAAATAAACAAAAACAAACCACCAATGAGAACAAGCAGAACGAAGAGGCTTCAAACAGACTGTCAGTCATAACGGTTGAAAACTACACACAACATAAGACAAACTCACCAAGGTAGTGGACAAGTTACCCTTCGACCGAGTAGAGATCGAACAAACATCGTAAGCAAAATCACAGATATTTGGGACTGTTAGGACTCAAATAGGAACAGACTAAGCAAATAAGCTAAATGTCCGCCTCTATGACCGCTGATAGTTCGCTACGGAAGTGAGATACAACGGGTCTTGTACTGTGAGGTATTAACCACAAACGCATGCATACTAAAACCAACATTAAGCCAGACCGAACGACCACTGCGCGTCAGAAATAATGACGAGGAAAAACAAACAAAGTAAACCAGTTGTCAATCATCTGGATGCAGATGCGACACCGATTATGACAGCAGTCCCGAAGTGTCGGCAATCGACATGGATGACCGCGAGTGAACATGAGTATTTCGTTCAAGGGTTTATGATCATGTCAATCAACAACCTTGTGGCCTTTTGCAACCGTTAACATTCTGATAGTATAGGCATTTATTAAGCAGAACGGTTCCTGCACTCTTATCAAGAGTAGGAAGTAAAATATTCCCACAGTTCCTAAGTTTTCCACAGCTATTATGTTATACAGTCAGGAATTGTGCTGAGACAGGACTATGGCGCAAGTACTGACAGCAAGAGTTTACAAATGTAGACTTCAGTTGCTCTGCGTATGATTTCTGAATAGAACTAAGTAACTAAGCGTAGGACCTATTGACAATATTAGCATTAATGGGTTCCAGTCATGTTGTCGTTGCGCTCAATGCATATCGCCAAATCTTTCAAGCAAAGAACACTTAGGTGGGAGTAGGGAGACGTTGGATTCCAATCAAAGCAATTCATTGGAGTTCGCTCGTAAAATTCACGCCTGTCCATCTAAAAACGCTTTGTTTGTGCACTGGAGAACCACTTTCACTAATGCCTATTTTGTAAACAGATCAAAACCTACCATTCAAGCGGTGTTTTGAATGCTACCTGACAGCTACTTGTCTGGCCCTTTCTCTGCTTACCGTGAACCGTGTTACTCAAGATCCTCGTGCATCGGAGACAGGTCGAACGCCTTCATCTAGGTCTGAGCAACCTGATTGTGCGTTGCTCGTAAGTGATGAATAAATAAGCAAGTTTTTGACCTGTAAGGGCATCCCCACTCACTCCACATAACAGGTCAAATCGGCTGAGTATTATATACTATCCAATAGTAGGCAGAAGTAATAATTAACACGATTAGAGCACGAACACGCAGCCATGTGATTTGTACGCATTCGCCCGATACAAATGAAAGCACAATGAACAAATGATAAGCTTTATAACACTGGTATCATTGATTTCCATCGTACTAATCGTTGGATCCTCGAATAAGAAGGACGAACAGATTGGCACAAACAAGCCTCAGCTTCAAATGTTTCGCGTCCCGGTATCAATGGGTTATCCGCATAGTATTCCCACCTCAACCTCCAGTGTTTCAAATGAAGGTCTGGGGGTCAAGTGGAGTTGCGACCTACGAAAAATTGTTTGCAATGAAGAATCCGGTGTCCGGAATTCAAGTAGGGAGTGAAAACCCGTTGTTTGGCGACACCGTTGGTGGCATCTCAGGGCGAACAGAAACGATGGAGCCGTCGATAAACAGTAAATATAGCCTATCAAAAGAGGCTATGTTCAACGAAGACACATGAACGTGTAATGCAACCAGACTTTTGTATAAAGACTTTTGCACAGTCCTTTCGTCGACATAAGCGGAAAAGGTAAGTGTAAACAACTCCAATCTTCAATGCGTGGTGGCCGACTTCTCTGTTCCCCTTTTCCCTGGTAGGGGCGCCACTTCAAACACAAATAACACACGCTATTATCTCAAGAACGAGGCCGACTGGATATGATCTTTGCTAACCCTGAAAGATTATCTATCGTTGCAAGACAAAAAGAAAACCTCACACCGACAGATGGTAGTCATCCATCTTAAAGTCGCCGGAGATGAATTGTTTCAGTTTGAAACTTGTTAACCAACAGCTCCCGAAGTAAAGGACGGTAAACTGGCAAAACCGAACACACTAGTACGTCTTTTGATCAGCAAACAATACAAAGGAAAATGATTGCAAGTTTCAGGATCGTTGGTGTAACCCGAATTATCGGGACGTTTTAGATGTGGAAAGCGAACACCAAGCGATCAGCATTCGTTGTGACGAATCAAATCTACGTCGTAATTCGCTGCTCAACACATACCTCCTCGGGTGGATTTAAGACGTTACCATAAATACTCATCGATAGGCAATTGTCTCCCCTTACTTGATTAAGCACCCGGCCGGTCGCAGGACAAGTAACAGTGTCATAACAAAGAAAAACAAGGAACGTGAGGAAAAGTCAGAGGTGTCACGAAAACGGGTGGAAAACAAACAAAAACCTAGAGAATCTAGATGGCTTTAATACGAACACCGCTGACCACGATTCTTGGCCGTGACTGACAATGTCAACAACTGTGTTCGGTATCTATGGAGCTCACGTGGTCTCACTGAAACAAGCTTTAGCGTCAGAGCAACTATGCTTCAAGTATAAGTCGTACATTGGCATAGTGAACGGTCGCTTCCGGTTTAACCAGAATGTATGAACACAGCACCAAATAACAGTCATTTGACTGGTGTACCCAGGATGTATCAGAAGCAATGAGGCCGGCAGAACGAGACAATTAGGCTGCGGTCGACAGAATCGGATTGTCACGATGACGTTCAAGGAGCTTAGCGGTGATATTGAGAAGGCCATCAATTCTCCTGGCTCACCATTGGTATGGCTCTTGCAGTCGCATAAGACCGATTATACAGTAACATTATATAAAAACAGTTTAACGGTATTTAACTATTTATAGGAATGCACAAGAAAAGATCTTTCCCCTTCCTGTAACAATTTATAAATTAGCCCTCGGCAAAAGGATGCAGGCGTCGCAGTAACCGTATTGGCTTTGGAATTCGTGGTTAAGCAGACCTACTCCACGAAATCTCTCTCTCTCTCTTAGTGAATCTTCAAACTATTAAGCTGTTCCCGTTACAACTTTATACAAGGTGCGTTGGACATCCTGCAGGAGTGAACTTCATAAGAAATCCGTACGAACAGAACTGCTGGACACGAGCCCACAACAGACTGCAAACTATGTGCTTCGCCCCGCCGCCTCACAGGCTAGATATTTAAATCGAAGGTTGCGAGTGCACCTCATCAAATCAACCCACTTCCTTGGCCCGAGCAACCGCAAATGGTCACCTGTGAACATATTAACAACCAATTATCCTGTCACTAGCCATTGCTCTAACTCTTTGAATGAGGTGCCGGTGATCGGTTTTGTTTTCACATCACATTTCAATGTGTCAGCAAAATCGGTCTTATTTTAACCCATCTGTTGAATGAGTCATTATCTGAAAACCCACAATTTCGCCTTCGAGTACACGCCAGAAACGTACCTCATTTGCTGTTCACATGTCATAGCTACTGCGCTAGTGCGATAAACGCTAGGGTAATATGTCTCTCATCGGTACAAACCTCTACCAAACACTGTTTAAACTTGCCACCTACAAGGTTCGAGCATTTATGCAGACAGACCAACAGATAGCGCTTGCCACTAACACCTGATGCCGCACAAAAACACGAACTGAGGATTCTAGCGCACCACAATACAGTCAACATCGGTCAGCCGACTGATAATACACAAGAAACATACGCTTTCCTAGATTCCTTGTGTCTCAACAGGTTGATCAAGCTAACGCTGGAAGTATCCTAATCATATATACAAAGAAAGGGCTACGCGGCTCATCATCATCATCATCATC
>LUCH01000872.1:164385-174920 GCA_013368495.1 Paragonimus heterotremus | reverse complement strand
TGATAGAGTATTAACTGAAGAGGTATACAATGATTGGTAACAAAACGTCGCTTGTACTTGGTACACCTGTACGCCATCTACCACGTAACCTCGGTAGTACTCACACTCACATCCGTTGTTCGACTTTTTACTTGAACCCAGGACGTGCAAAACACTGTATTCCTTCATATATTTCTTCAAACAACTTCGAAATTCCTGGAAGCTAGAAAATTCCTGATCCTCGAATAGATCTTTGAATCCCTGAAGATACTCCATCACCAAAAATCAAATCAAAAAACAATTACTCATTTATTAACATAGAACGATTAATTATTAATCGAACATAAACACATACTTCACATGAAAACGCATAGGTGCAATCACAACACCCACCATGAATGTTTTCAACCTGCGCGCGGAATGAAAGACAAGCCGGTCGACTGTTGGTTAAAACAAACTTTTCATCGCTCGTCAACATTTTTGTTACAGAAACTGATAATTTTCAGCTTAATAAAAGATGCCACCGAAATATTGCCCCATATTTCCGGATCCCTCATAAATTCGCTGTTTTAGGACAGATTTTGCTCCCTCCGGATAATATTCAGCCATGCACACCACTTACACCATCAAAAACAAAAGTGGCGCCAACAACATGGAAGCACTATACGTTACACTTGAAACGCCGTCTTTACTTAACCTTGTAAAAGGTAAATTAGTGCAACATCTCATTTCTGGGACTAAACCTGTGGAACAGACGAACTATCTTCTTTTCTAATGTGTAAATCGAACGTTGTAAACTGTGACTATTTTCCCTCTGATCACGACTTCAGTTGTCACCAGGTTTCATTTTTGTATTCTTTTATATCCATTTGTTGCTTTGTACCGCAAATAATTATCTGACATGATCGTGCACCACCGAGCGTGCTTCTCACAAATGCGTTGAGAAATATATATTATTATTATGGTCTGGTTGAGAACTTCAGGACCGAAATGCCTGTAGGTTTCAGTGATCACGCTACAGTTTTGTTCCGATTTATTTATGAATCTTCTTTAAGGTGGCAGTTGGTCCCCCAACACTACGCAACTACTTTGTTGGTGTCTTTCAGAATTTACCATCTTTATTCTCCATAGACTTATTTTGGCTATCATTGATGAGGCGACTGACTTTTTCGTTCCATTAAGTATCAGGAAAAGTAATAGGCCGTTTTATGGTAACCGTCGATACACGAATAAACTTGTCCATTCGTAGTGACAAATTTGAACCGCAATCAATTGTGGTAGCCCAATTAAGGCAAAACTCAGGTGGTTTTATAAACAGTTGTCTAAAAAGACTGAAGTAAAACCGGACATTCCTAGTTTGCTTACGTGTTCTGCTCTGACTAACAACAACCAGGGGGCAGTAGAACTCAATGCGGATACGCTCGAAGAGATGTTCCTGGAAAATACCATTGAAGCCATCTCTTCAGTCAACTGCGGAACCCCTATGTCCAATGTGCTCTTTGTCCTCAACGACAAAGACGTTAGTATTATCGCCGTTTTTTCAAATCTTAAAAAAGTGAACCGTAGTAAGACCCAGGGTTCGATAGCATATCACCAGGACTGCTAACAATGGCGTAGATAAGCCGGCTGAAGTCGTAAATTACTTGTTTCGGAAGTCCTTCTAGAAAGGCGAGCTACCTGCTGACTGGAAGCAATGTGAAGTAATGCCGACCTACAACGGCGGTGCTCGTAAACAGCCTTCCAACTGCAGACTCATGTCCTATCTCAGTATCCATTCAAAAGTAATGTGAAACGTTGTTGATGACGCCATCCAACATTTCCACATACACGGAATGATAGCTGTTCAATAGCACGGTTTCAGATCTGATCACTTGTGCGTTACCAACTTAACGATTGCTCGTCAGCAGCGGAACAAAGCAAGAGATCCTGGGGACCGAGTGGACATTTTCCCGCTAGAATTTTCAGAAGCCTTCGACATGGTTGACCACAGCGTACTGCTTTTAAAACTGCAACGGCATGGATTTGGGGTGCATTGTTACGATGGTTAGAAGCGTATTTGAGTGGATGTACCTTCTCTATCCGAGTTAATGGCACCCATTCAACATTTGGGAATGTCGCATGTGGGGTACCGCAAAGATCAGTTTAAGTATCGTTGCTGTTAAACCTATACGTCAATGAAATACTGTCGCCTTTGTCTTCCAGCGTTCTGTTGTACGTAGACGACAGGAAGATTTAAGGGGCCACTCATGACTCCTTCCGGTGGATCCAGTCTATAATCGTATCTTGACACATCGTGTAAATGATGAAGATCCAATCAAATACTGCTGAATGCGGCAAAGTGTGAAGACTTTAGGCTTCATCATACCAGGCTACCTCGTACCACCTTGGTAATGCTAGAATTTTTGGATCTGAACAGGAGAAACACCTGGGGTCGATTGTCAGTCAGGATCAAAGTCTCTCCGTTAACTGTGAGAAAATGGCACGCGAAGCTACTAATTTCTCTTGATTCATCAATCGCACCTTAGTCTATTTAACACCGGCAAACTTCACTTCGTTTTATTCCACCCTAGTTCACCCTTTACTAAAAGTAACTATTCGCTTTTGTTCCTTTTACCACCACAGGGATGTCGTGATGCTTGTACAAGTTCAAAAAAGGGCTACAAAGCAAGTGAGGAGCCTTCGGTACGAGAGCCATCAGAGCAGATTTCAAAGTTCGAATCTGCTTAGCCTGGATTGTCGAATGATGAGAAGAAACACCATACCAGCCGACAAAATGTCAACCGACAGCAATCACCCTTGCTAATCCATACTACCCAGGATTGACTATCCAATTTCAAGAGGGAATACTTACCGTGGTAAGCATCAACGCTATGGTTTGCCTTACTGGCGTCATTCTTCTACACTGCGAGTGGACCCCTTCTGCAACAACCTGTCAGAAATGGTTATCTCAGCCCCGACACTTGACGTACTTACGATAAAACTGGTCACACCTCTCACAGTAACCTTGGATATTTACAGTCCGCCTGCTCCTCCGAACAATTTCCGATAAGAAGGGCAATCAATGTGGAAGGAACTACAAAAATCAGTATGGCTGGCATGTTGTGGTGTCTTTTTACATAGTGTACCTGATGAGTGTTCGTCTCTATGTTCTGTTGCACGCCATGAAGGCGAGTTTATGTGTTGTGTGCGCTTGCGATTACCTGATGTAAAGAAATGGATCCTTGCGCCATACCATAGAACTTATGCGACGCGCGCGATTTAGATTTGGAGAGATATATAACTTTTTGATATTTGGTTCTGTACAAGTACCGTAAACTATAAACTAAGCCTAGGCTACACTACCAGTGTCGTGTGGCATATCACTTAGGTACTGTCATAGCTTGCCTCCCATCTCCTGGTTACAGCGACTCGCTATTGTTGCTGTTGTCAAACGAACAACCTGCAGCCTGTTCACCAAGTTCGTCCACGTAAAGAACCATGCTCTACAATGTTTTGGCTATAGTACATGGTTTCATATTTCTTACCTTAGCGTTCACCCAGAGTTGTACCACGCACTCAGCGCGGCCAATCTAGACTGTATTCAACCTAACCGCGATAGCTCTCGTCTCTCCGGGAAACTGTTTGCCCGCCAATCCGGGCACCACTGGCGCTGCGGTAGCTGCAGCTGGCAAGTCAACCTGTAATGGGTCCTTAGTTCACGGCATCGCTGTCAACGCCAGTGAGCGCCGCCCTATTGATGGTGTGACAACACCAACCGAACGCAAGCGATGAGATCAAAAAGACCGTATGCGTCATCGGTGGCCGGTACCCAGGAACCGTCAAGCTCAATCTGTACTGGCATGCCTGTCGCAAAAACCGAACTTTCTGCTGCCCGGTCAGACCCCGTTATGGTGCAGAACCCCCCCGAATGCCTCGAATCGTCTCTCCAACTTTGCGGCGAACATGACCGCAAGCTATGGCTCGCCCTCTGTGTTCGAATACAAATCATACCTCGACGTCCAATCTCCATCACCCGTTTCGCAAGGAGGCCCGACTCACCGCATGTCAACAGGCCGAGGTTGACACGGGCTTCACTTTCAGGTTTCTCGAAAACCGAAGGAGTTCTCATAGCGACCTTTAATCTGCGCTCTTGTGGCGGCGCCGCAATTCACCCCGAAACACCGTGGAACGAGCGGCAACAGAGATATCAGGCGATAAAAAAAAGGTGGCTGTCGATCGTTCCACCAACGTAATTATCAGAAATGTGCCTGATATATGTGGGGACAACACCGCGCATGATATCAGTCAACGGAAATTTCTTGAGTCTGCCGTAAGGCAAGAAAATTTGCTACTGCGGAACATAATGCGCATCCCGCGCACTAGCCTGACCACAGCTATTTCCCTACCACGGCTCTTGAAAATCACCGTGGCTGCTCCCCAGAAAGCTGTATATACACTAGGGCGTTTTCGACCTGAGCGCCACCTAATCCCAGGAGGCAAAACCTTTTACCCCGATCGTTTTAAGTATGAACGCGAGATGTTGCGTGCTGACTACCTAGCACGCCGCGTGTAATCGGTAGAACGTGAATATCTTCGTTATATTTTAGTGAAAAAATAATTCGTAGCTATTAAAGTTGTTGAAAATTTGTGATAGGTTGCAGAACCTAAAATCATACAAATCTGTCCCCTAGATATTTCTTTGTTTCAATCTTCCGAACACGTAAGCAAGAAATGTGCGATTGTTCAATGGCATAAGGATTAATGGAAAAATAACGCAGAGTTGCATTCTACGTTGTTTCGGAAAGATGAAGGTAAAATATAATGAAAATCGACGTCGTAGACGTGGAAACACGGTTTTATTTAAATTTCGGTGTGATTAAGCAGGAAAGCGTGATTATAAGTTGGACAATCGAACCGTTGTTTTTTATAATACTACGAACGTGAGAGACGCTTATAACCTACTTCAACGTAGGACAATTCACCATGCTTCACCACTCGTTGGTACCACTGTTAACTTTTCCATGGAATCAGGATGTACGCTGGAATGGAAACAATGTGATATAATAAAAGAATGTTATCAGAGAACACTCCCCGCTGGAAAGACTACTATATTTATAACGGAAATCTTGTAGTTCGCCAGTATGGTCCTTCAAGGCCGAAGCGAGTTGGGAATGGCCATTTAGGCGCGAAAAGAGATTTTTCAAACATTCCATGAAATAGTGAAACGCATATTGCGGGACAAATATACATATCTTATGGAGTATAATAAAAGCGTTACAATGAGAACAATCAGCTATACTTAAAAATAATCTATATTTGCACTTTTGTTGGAAAAAATGTGTGGCCATTTTTTTTCCCGACAAAGGCACCATGTTAACATTTTTCATCGATTGTACGTCCTGAAAATGCTTCCGTCAGAATTTTCGTGGTAGAATACACAGGTTCTATGGCAGAAACACTCAATTCCGCGTGGTTTTGTAGATATGATTGAATTTGTAATCGTCGACCACGTTGCGTTTACATTGTACTGTGCACGAAATATCACAGCAATTCCTAATTAAAGCTACACCGCCACGGTCGTTGGTTAATTATTCACCTGGATTATACGTTCAGCTTGGTTTCTTTATAGTATTTCCAGTGGAAAAGGGGTTACGTTTTTACCTGGTTGTTTCTACTTGCGGCCTAAGGTAAACATAGGAAACAAGTCCCACTCAACCAGTAACAACGTGCATATTGTTTTGTTTATTGCTTACTGACTATTCTTGAATATAGCCTGCCTCGTGTACGCGAGTCAATGCTCATTTATCTGACTGATAATGACCTATTTTGATATTCATTATTTATCCGATGAAAACATTGAATCCCACTTCTACCACATCAGCTACAATCCTTCTATCTTCGTATCGTGGACGATTATGATTCCGATGTCAGCTGGCTTATGGTTTCGCCGGCTACAGACTTCACTGACGGCTGCCAGTATGTCACCTTATTTTTGAATATAACTGAATGAGATCATTCTAACTTATATACAACGGTCTAAATACACTTATATTCTGAAATCTCCCGATTTCCGCTTATCAACGTTGATAATGAGTTAGGTGGACTGGACAAGGTAGTTACTTGTATGAACGCATACTGCATAATTAGGCGCTGATCATGGCTTACGTGAACTGGACGGAGCAGCTATCAGTGTGAACGCATTCTACATAATTAGTCGTTGAGCATAGCTTAAGTGAACTGGACGGAGCAGGTGCTAGCTCGAATACCTGCGACATACTTAGATGTAGATCACTGCTTAAGTGAAGTGGACGGAGCAGCTACCAGTGTGACCGCCTACCTCTTACTCAGGCGTTGATCATAGCTTGAGTGGACTGCACGGAGCAGCTATTAAGGTCAACATATGCAACATAATTATCCGTTGATTGTAGCTCAGGAGAACTGGTTGGAGCAACTACTAGCTTGCATACATGCGACATACTTAGACGTTGATCACTGCTTAAGTGTACCGGACGGAGCAGCTACTAGCATGAACACATGTGACTTGCTTAAACGTTTATCATAGGTTGAATCGACTGGGAAAAGCGATTTAAGCGCTTGAATCTGTCCACCCTAGTCTGTCAGTCACAGTTGAGTACGAGGGTGAGAACGGTTCGCCCTTCTTGGACGTCCTGGTTGGGCGCCGTTCGGACGGTTCTATCGAACGTTTTATGTATCATAAACCAACACGGACGGAACAACACATGAATTTTATGAGTTTTGCTTCTTTTGCATGCGAAAGATTTTTAGTACGCACACTGTTTTACAGAACATCAAGAATATGCTCCCAAGACGGATTACTAGCCCAGCAAATATTGTCGTATGAAACGCTTCGTGCTAACAACTTCCCCGGACGTTTCATTAGGAAGTGGAGCAAATTTACTCCTGCGAGAAATACAACATCTTACGTCCCCAAAAAAGATGTTTACATCAAACCCCCCTTCAAAGCAGATGGGCTGTTGAACACCTCAGGTAAGATGATCAGTTTCGCGCTAAAACGGGTGTATAATGCAGCAAAGCTTGTCCTGTTCTCACAAACCACTAGGTTACCTCTACCCCCGGTGAAAAAGCAAACCCCTGTGTTTTCTACCAGTCATTGCATCTTTCAGTTTTCTTGCAGTTGCGGAAACACATACATTGGTAGAACAGAAAGGGTGCTTGAAACCAGGGCCAAGGAGCACACCCCAAACTGCTTGAGAGTTGCAATATCTAACCCTCCAATGAGTGACACTCAGCGAGTACAAAACGTCGCTTCATCCATTGCAAGTCACTTAACGACTACAGGTCACAGTATCAACACCGCATTTTCGTTTAAGATCTTGATGAACGCTCACAATGTCTCAAGCATATTAAAGCTTTGTTGATCGGCCTTCAACAGCCCATCCTATGTGCACAAAAACAACTGACTTTCAACCTTTGTTTACCGTGGGTTTGACCGTTAGTGCCAATCACGATCCAGCCTGATTTGTACCTTTAACTCTTTTCATGCTGGTCACACATTTACGACTGACGAGTGTGCGAAATGAATTCACATTGTAATTTGTGTCTTCTGACTATTCTATTCAAATTATATGATATACTTCGAAACTGTTGCACTCGTTGGTTATGCCGATTCATATGTCTTGCGCTGAGATTGGTAGCTGTTCCATCCGGTTGACTTAAACCATGATCAACGCCTAAGTATGTAGTATACATTCACACTAGAAGTTGCTGCGTGCAGTTGACTTGAACCATGATCAACGCTTAAGTATGCAGTATGCGTTCACATTATTCGTTACTCCCTCCAGTTGACATAAACTATGATCAACGAGTAAGTATACAGTATGCGTTCGCACTACTAGCTGCTCCGTCAAGTTCACTTAAGCTATGATCAACGATTAATTATGCCGTACTTATTCACGTTAATAGCTGCTCCGTCCAGTTGACTTGAAATATGTCAAACTGTGCTCCATGCTTACACACCTATAACTGCTCCGTCCGTTCGTCCTATCTCACGAGTTACGCCAAACCATTCCCTATGTTAGAACACATAAGTGGACGAGTGAAGTCACTAGGGTTGGAAACACGAGGATAGAATCTTGAATTATGTATTTGATAATTGTGGATAAATATACAGATTACATCCACTTTTTCCAAGCACAGAATGTATCCTTCGGTTTTCATGTTATTGGTGTTCTCCGGATGATTGAAACCGTGTATTACATGAAGTCTTCATCATCATGTCGTTCATGGCAAGTGATATCTGCAAGAAATCTGTGTACGCATGTATGAAGGGACTTACTTTCTGCAATTATATCAACAGGATAGTCGCTCCAGGTGATGTTGATTCGCGCTTTCTCCGGCCCGTGTGAAAGCGTCACACTGTCAGCGGACCAGTCTAAGTCAACATTCGTCGTGAGTGGTGTGCGGTACTTGCACTCCGTTATCGCTGGGGTGGTGCGAACAACGGCTGAAGTAGAGGGAACTGACAAAAATAAGGCTTCGAAATGTACACTTACCAGGCGACTGAGGTTGAAGCTGATTGCCACAGAATGGACACTCGATTGTCTGCCATTTGGATACATTTGAAGTGAGAAATCAGCTGATCGGTATCACAGCAGTAACCGTCCACCTGTACCGGGTCGCCGCACTGTCCACATGGCAGTCCTGGTGTAGGTGATTTCACCCACCTCGGTTGCATACCACTTGTTGCTGAGCCCATTGGGAAGTCGTATAAAGGTTAGCCAGTATTACCACGCTCCACTATCTTACTGGCGAAAACAATGATGGTGTTCAAGCAAGCCACCACCGTGCGGCTGTTGCGGTCATGCAGTTTTTCCAGTACACGATTAAGCGCTTTAGAGTGGCCGTTGAAATTGGCTGCAGCAAGCGGCCGAAGCTGCTGGCAAATTGTACTCTGCAAGCCGCCGCTCATGATTGGGGACCTCACATATGTAAAGGAAAATGAACACCACAAAACACCCTACCGTAGGGGTGAAGATGTTTACGAAACACCGACAGAATGTGAATGCATGGAGGCCACATTGTACGGCAGAAAGTGCATTCACATGTGCCGTGTACCTTATCGACAACGAAAGCGCCGCCATCTTGTTGCACTTGAAACTGCACTGTTTAAAGTGATCACTAAAGAAGTGCTTACCTGCCACTCAGACACTGTATCGAAAGGGAGTCGTGGAGTCCGTCCCTCCAGATGCTTTTGGACAAGGTGACTTGCAAACAGCGTCATTCTGCGAAGTATGTTCTACATGTGCCAGTCAACCTCCACAACCTTACGATGATCGCACCCATAGGTCGTTTGTATTTCATACTCCCGTAGCAGTCACTCACTGTGGTTCCATATCTTCTGAATGGCGACGGCTAGGAAGTCTTTTGGGCGCGTTCCCTTCTTCGACTGTCCGTTCGCGTTCTCCAGCCTATTATCCGTTCGATTGCCGAAGTGGACAACATCGCCTCGAGCATGGATGACCGACTCCGGCTTCATGTACAGCCAACTACATAGCAATTAATTCAGAAACTTCTTATCATTCCGGTCGTTGATGTACAGATCACATTTAAACCTACGGTTAACAGTGTAACATGGCAAATTACTCGTCCTCATTTTCGGCCGCAGTCATTCGTTGGAAGAGAAAACGACTGAGAAAAGAGTTTATCTTTCAGCCAATATGACGGACAAATTTCGCCCACTAACGTGCTTACGTACGGCATCGCGTACATGAAAGTAACACAACAGGATATCGCAGCCGAACACTACATGGGCTGCTCTTATCTGCGCAGCCATCTTATCCATGACAAATGTTTTCACCGCAATCGGCCAGCCCATCAGTTCCCGAAAAATTTCGATAAGTCTACGTAGTGAAGCATACATCTCACTACGAACGTACTCGTACATCACGGGTCGGTCGTGTCCCATACCGCCTGTCACTAGGAACTGATATAACTTTCAACTTCGAAAGTATGAGGAAATATACAATGGCATACTTGTGCCTGTTTGTCCCGTGAGTTGCATCCACATTCACAACATGTGGGAAACGTCGGAATAGTTCAATCTGCATTCGCTGGACGAAACAAATATGCGTATATCGGTTGCCTTCATCCTCCAGAGTGCGCACAACGCCTATAACACTAATCACCCACAGCACCTCACCGAGATTCTTCAACATACATTGACAAATCTTACATAAAAAACTCACTTGACATTGCAGGTTTTAACTTGCGGCGGATGTTTCCAACGTCAGCGGTTGTGATAAACCTCCCGTAAACATTCGTTACATACTGCTTTATGTCAGCAGTTGGTGTATTTTACTGGAACAGACTCCTGCACCCGTTCAGTTCACAGAAGGTGAGTTCACAATTCCTAGGACGGGACTCACATAGCAGACGATTGAGAGGGTGGTTGTGCTCCAACTCGAAAGAGCTCACAACCAGACACGCATCTCGTCGGACCACATGAAATCGTGATCTACAACATGTGTTGCGAGAACTGGTACGTTAAACCTAACAACAGTTAACCCACCAGACACGCCGCACACTCCTGCATACAC
>LUCH01000872.1:149660-162265 GCA_013368495.1 Paragonimus heterotremus | reverse complement strand
TCTCAGCGGAAACTTTCCTCTGCAGTGAGCAACACGGCTTCCTACACGGTCGCTCATGCACTACAAACTTGCTGTTAACTGTAGACCAGTGGACCATTGCTGGCAACAGAGGAGAGGGGTTTGATGCTATTTACCTAGATCTTACCAAGGCTTATAACCGAGCGGATCATTCTGTTTTACTAGATAAGCTTCGTTGTTGTGGTGTAAAGGGTAACCATCTCCGCTAGCCAAAATCTTATTTATCGAACCGTTCCTACCGTGTGCGGGTGGGTTCCTCTGTATCTTCTGTCAGAATCAGCCCCAGCAGAGTCCAACGAGGCTCCATCTTTGGACCACTACTCTTCTCGATATTCATCAATGATTTACCATCCGAAGTATAATCCCCACTGCTACTGTTTGTTGACGACATCAAAATCTGGCGCATCGTGCGTAACAAATTTGACGCGAGCGCCCCGTGGACTGATATTAGTGCACTTTATAAATGGTCTAAATCCAACTTCACCGAGTTCAGTACCGGCAAGTGCAAAATTATGCGTATCAGGCACAAGCACAATATCCCTTACTTCCTAGGCGAAGTACCGCTCCAAGTCATGGATAGAGAGAACGACCTTGGTACTGTTGTAAGACATACTCTCCAACTCTCCCAACACTGAGGCGAGCGCCAAGAATGCCAATAATGCACCAGCGCTTCTGAAGCATTCGCCTGGAAAAGTTGAGCAATTATGTTCCAATCACCTGTACAACAGCATTATTTGTCCTCACCTCTAGCAGAGAACCTTTGTTTAGCCTTTTCCCCTGCAATAGGACAAAATAATTTTAGAAACTGTTCAGAGGCGTGCGACAAAATCAGTCCGTAGGTTGAGTGCTAGAACTTTTCTCGCTGGAATATCGCAAACAACCAGGTGACCTAATATTAGCGTTCATAATTCTGAGGACCCCTAACCATCCGTGTAGATCCCTGCTCACTCGTGCGGATACCAGCTCACTCAGAGGGCATTCTTTGAAAATAAAATTTCCGTACAGCAGACTTGAACGAGGCAGGGATTCTTCTCGGTCCGGGTCTGCATAGACTGGAAGTCCCTGCCACGAAAGTCGTTTCGTTCAAATTTCGTCTGGATCGCTACTACAATACTTAATCCAACTCCCAGCATACTATTCTGTACACAGCCACGTATGAATGGTCGTCTGTTGAATAGATCACACATGACGACTGATGTTCACACGTTCATGTTCACGGGTTCAACAAGGGCAGGCTTGTATCTGTTTGTTTGTTTATCCATTTATTCTCCGTTTTAGCTCTGTGATGCAACCAAGAAAAGTTAAGGCGTGTAACTATCCCCTTGGTACAGAGATTCCTCGCCCGGAGAAACGGAACCATCAAAAGCCGTGGATATTTTACTACCGTTTATCACCAATTAAACCTACTAAACCATATCCTCTTTGCACCTATTTACTTATCAGCTCTGTGCATATGTCCCTGATCAATGACCTTCTTCATTTCGAAGTTGTCTCAGGCTAAAGTACTGGTTCTGTTTTGGGTCTGCAATCCTGTGAAACCCGTGAATCTAGATCAATTGACCTTGACGTGTGACCTACTACATGACCTTTGTTGTGCGAGTCCAGCGCCATTGTTTGATTCTTGATGTAGAGTTTTTGCGGGGTTTCATGGCTTCTGTTATCAAAGCGACGTTTGGTTGACAGATATTTCCTTTGCAAGCTGTTCAAATGAATCTTCTGAGCAATTCAGGCTACATACAAACGATTAATTGGTGTGACTGTTTTTGTCAGATCATATGATGTATTTTGCAACATATCTACTGCACAACGATCATATCTCAGCGAAAATGTGGAAATGGCTTATTCCGTTATTGGAAGTGGTCAGCGATGCCAGTGGACTGTTAGTCCATTTCTGCCAGTTCTTTTATTGTGTCAAGCGTATTTTAATGTACAATGCACTAGGTCACTTCTCCCATATACCAGTTTACCAGACATAAATTACAAATGACCGTTGGAAATCGAAACGGAATATTTATCTACTGAAATGTACACACTAACGACTCTGCGAGTTAGCTAAGTGGGTTAGACAACGCAGCACGTGGTCTGAATTTTTCCTACCTTCTGTGGATTTATTTTCCAAATTTCGCGGGCAGCTCGAGTCCATGAAGCTAAATCCATATTTAATCCCTCATCGACCTGTGCAGTTTCTGCGTTCACTCAACTGGGGGCACATCTCCCTTCACCAGGTTATCAGAAGAGGATGGTTGACTCTGTGGAATAATTCTCGCCATGCCTAAATTGTGGAGGGAGCTTCGGGTAACGGACTCAGACTTTACAATGCAGCATTTGTGACGGGCTTTTACCTCCGCTTCAGTCACCGCTGGACTATACAGTTGTTTTAAGAGGAGCCGTTCGGACCGGTTGAGATTCTGTTGCCTAAAGTGTTGCCTGGTAGTTGCCAGATTGAGTCCTCTTCAGGAGTCTCTATCTAGAACTGGGGCGAATGTTGCATTTAATTTGTCGCATCAAGAGTTATGTAGAGGTGATCGCGAAACCGACGCCATGTGCGAGTGTCCCAGCTCTTTCTGGTCTGAAATTCGCCCATTTTGTTGTGGAAGTCCCGAAGAACGTGGTTGCGAATGTTCCGGAAAATGTAGTAACGTGGATCCCTGAGTATATGGGTGTAAGAGTCTTGGAGGATTCAAATGCACCGAGTAAGAAGAAAACTGGAGGTAGACGCCAGCAGAAGATGAAACCAAAATGGCGGAATCCACCTCCAGACGCGAAGTCGCAAAGGTTGGCTATGTTCCAAGTGGCCATACAGACCTTCCTGCAGACACTCGGATGAAAAAAGGTCGGCCAAGATCTAGGAAGGTACACCTACCACGCGATTAATGTACGGTATTATTCAACCTTCCTGAGACCACCACCCAAACATCTCAGTCAAGGCTGGGTCACGATATTGCTGCTTTTCGTGCTTCGCTACGTAAGATGTTCACAGTTGAAAAGGAAGACTCAGCCGCACGCAACGTTCCACCTTGACCGGAAGGCAGATGATATTAGTACGTCACGGAGGCCGTTCAAAATTGCTCTGGGAACTGCATCAGATGCTCGTCTGTTGTTGCAGCGTTCGATTCGGTGGATCGATCTACACTCTTAGAGTCACTTAAATGCAAGGACGTACCGACTAAGTATGTGAACACGCTGTCGGTGCTTTGTTCCCATACTTCAGCTCAGGTTAGGGTTCACGGTGAACTGTGTGACAGTTTCAGCATCAGGAGCGGCGTACGTCAAGGCTGTCCCGTTTCACCATTTTTGTTCGATTTCGTCATGGGCGAAATAATGGAGGATTGTCTGCGGCACTCGAATGATGCCGGCGTGGACCTCCTAACAGGTGGGAGACTGACCGATCTTGATTATGCTGATGATAAGGTGTTGCTGTTTGACAACTTTCAGGCGGCAAAAACAACGCTGAACGCTATTTCACGTTTTGCTTAGTACTTCGGAATGCGTTTTGCAGCCTCAAAATACAATTTGCTTCTGCAAGATTGCTGAAATTACGCAGATTTAATGTTAAATAACGAAGTCATGGAGGTTGTTGGTTGGTTTGTATACCTGCGAAGCTGCATCAGCGGCGGCGGCGGAGGTGTAGGGAATGAAACAGAGGCGCATATTTCCAAGGCTAGGGCAGTTCGCTAATCTGAGGCACGTATGGCAAAAAGAGGTATTTCCCTGAAACTTAAGGGTCGCGTATATCAAACAACCGTGAGGGCTGTATTACTTTACGGCAATGAAACCTGGCATCTCAAGGTAGAGGACGTGGACTGTCTCCAGGTGTTTGATCATCGGTGTCTGCGTTCAATCGCTCGTATCGGGTGATACCAACGAGTAAGCAAGGAGGACTTTAGGAAGCGGGTATTTGGCACTGATTATCAAACGTGTTTCTTTATTCAGTTACTACATTTGCGCGGACTTAGATGGTTAGGTCATGTACTAGGGATGCCAGCTAGTCGTTTGCCACATCGAGCACTGTTTGCCGACGCTTCGGCCGACTGGCTTAAGGTGCGAGGTGGACGGATGATTACCTGACGAAGACAAATGAAATCGTTCACGAAGTGGTTGGTCATCGTAGATAGGGTTCCTCTCCCTAACTGGGGATCTCGCGACTCCTGTCGGTGGCTGGAAACGTTGGTGACCAATCGGGTTCATCGGCGTGAATGTTGTTGTTGTTTGTCCGAGTTGTCTGTGAAGTGAGTGCACTTAATGATGCGGGGCAGTGAAAGTTGTAAGGAAACTGTCCTGTAGATGACGTCTTACTTTCACTTACAGCTCGGTTGTTTGTTTGCAAGGTGTAGGTGCGTGATGTTGTATGTTTGAATATAGACATAGTTATTTTTAGTAGTTAAGTCCATTGCCCTCCCCTTCTATTTTTACTCTCTTCTCATATAGGTTTTCTTTCTTTTTTTCCTTCGTGGTTGTGTGACAGTTAAGCATCAGTGTGAACCACTGATGTATTGCTATCTATGAGGATAATGGTCGCCATATTATATGGGGTGATATTGGAAACACTAGTTGCAGGTTTAAAATATTGTAATAATAATGCAGGATTTGTCCTCTGGTTACTAAATAAGATTGATGAAAATGCGAAATGATAATCAAGGGGCCTTCATGTTGCTACGCTTTTCTGCACTACAGCTGTCTGTTGTGTTTTTTTGGCGTTTTGTTAGAGGAGTCCTAGAAAAATCTCAGGTCATACGTTATTCGGGCGCATTTTGAAGGAGGTCGCGGTGTTACTGTAATCTACTCCATATTGTGGTTTGGTGCACTTATTCACTATCCAGTTACCGAAGTAATTTGTCCGGAATGCTAAACAGGACCTGTTCTTCAGTCTGAGACTGTTACCTCTGGTGACGGCGTCTTGACGCACTGTTTCAAACATATCCGTAGTCTTTACGCCACTTGTGCTTTTAGGAATTCTGTTAGCCTCAATAAGATCACCTATCATCCTCTTCTTTTTCATGGAGTATTATCCTAGCTCATTTAGACGGTCGTGACAGTCTGATTTTAAAACCTGCTGTCACTCTAATAACAGGTTACACTCTCTCATTGTACTGGACATTTTTACGTGAGTAGAATGACCACGCCCGCACGCAGTAGTCCAGATGTGGTGGAATTGTGGCTTTGTATTGCAGTAAACAAACAAATGCTTCCTGTCGCCTGTTAGACTGTACGCTCTCAAGTCTGAACAGCTGAGTGCGGGCTGAGTGAACGGCCACAGCGTAGTGAGTTAAGCGCTTGAAGTCATTCTTGATCAGCATCCCCAGGTGTTGAACCTTTTCTACACACTTAGTGATAAATGAACCTGGAGGTTCAGGTACTCCTGAAGGTTCTGAGCTACCCATTACGATTCGGCACTTAGGAGCATTTAGTTGAAGGTCCCAGTTAAGCGACCACTTGCTATAGCTTTGAGATCCTGTGTTAACTCAGCCTGGTTAATTGACCTTGCTATCTCAACACTGTCTGCAAACACACAATTCGGGTTACCAAGCCCCATCACAAGATAATTTGCGAAAATTAATAAAAGAAAACCCAAGACGGATCCTTGGGGAACACCACTATGATTTGTGCCTACCTCAGAGATTCCGTTTCCTATCTATGATTTAAGAGCTGTTACACAAGAAGTCAATCTCAATCATCCACTTAGTGGGAGATAACAAACCAGGTCAACGTGTAGATAAGGTAACGATGATTTGCCGAATCGAAGGGTTTGCTGCAACACAAGTGGTTTGCCTCGACTTCCTACTATCTAATCTGTGAAATATAACAGATTGGAGAGGCACGATTTCCCCTTCTAGAACCCGTGTGCAGTTTTCAACCAGATACGATGTGAACTTGTTTCTGATATGCCTTTCCAGTCGATTACCAGTACTCGTTTGGCTCAACCAGAGTGGCTGCGCGCCACTTACTGGAATCTTTTCCATTGAAAAACGTGAGGAGCTGCCATATTGAACGCCGCAGTCAATGGCTTAACTGTACCCGGATAGATGCTGTTGTCTCCTGCAGACTTTGGGGGCTTAAACCATCTTAGGACCTTACGAACCAGTTTATCAGTGAGAATTATGTTCTCCGTTTTACCGAGGGGTTTTGAGTCTACCAGTTCTATCCCCCTCCTTATCATCATAACAGCCTCAACCTGATCAGAAGATACTGCGATTCGGACTGCTGCTCATTTTAGCGGTGACGTGAAGTATTTTAGAAGAAACTTTGCTGCAAAGGTAGTATTGATAGTAATGAGAATAGAAGAGAGATCTAAGCGGGAGAATTAAGAGTGGTATGGATGAAAGCAGTCCATTGACTGCGGCACACCACCATCTTGGATAGCCTTTCTAACTAACGATTTGAGTGACCACAAGGACCCCAGCCAGGCAGGAGAAACCTGCCCATTTTGCTCGATGGGGCAGTCAGGGTCTTCGTATTCCATAATCACTTTGTTGCCTGACCATCACAGTTTCACCCGTCTATTGGTGATCTCAGTCCATGATGCTTAGTACGTTAAACATTCAGCTGGCTCAACCATCATAGGCTGTGCAACGCGAATGGTTAACCAACTGATCGTACATCTCGAGCTTTCCGGAATACGCGTTGGCGAACAGTTGTGTTGTTCACGCGTCCAGCCTACTTTGGGCTAAGTGGCGGAAGCAACCATGGTCAAACACAGCAAGTTGGCTGATATCTTCGTTTCAAACAAGCCACGTTTCCAAACCATGGAGAAAAACAGAACGTGCACAAGCGTTATATATCCTTTCTTTTAACGATAATGGAACATATTTTCGACGCCACAGATGACGCAAGTTGGCAAATGCAAATGTCGCTTTTTTAAATCCCCACTGGTATCTCATCAGGTTCATTACCGACTGACGAAATCGTGCTAACCATGTGTATGAAACTGCACAGTCTCAAGTGGATTGCTTGCAGTGAAGAAAGTAGTAATGGCAATGCCCTAGTCTTGAAGCAGCGTTTTGCACTTTGATGGTGCGAAGCCTATTCCATGCACAGTCCGGTCACCCACCTTGTTCATCATGGTCTGCATGTCTTTGGCAGAGGGGCTAAGTAAGACAATATCATCCGCATACTCCATGTTGGTCAACATAGCGCTAAGAATAAACTCAACACCAAATTCACCGGGTTCTTCTGATGCGATTGTTCGTACGTGTTCAAAGTACCAAAAGCCAGCTAAAGATCCAAGGAAAGCATATTTTTCTTCGTTGCCTGTGGCCATAACCCCTTGGTCCCGCTTACATGTTGATTTCGCTGAACTCACAGACAAGCAACATTGCATGATACTGTTATGTCCCTGAGTTGTCGAAACAAATCAACTAATCGTATGTCCAATCACGCGATTCGAACTGAGAAGACAAACAAATCTTGACCCAATGTTTATCGATATAAAAACGCACGTAGGAAGATGAACGCTCAGAATGATGCGATACGATTAGTCCACAGTAATGAAGCACCAATGATGAGCTACAATGTAAATAGAAAACAATGTAAAGGTGCGGTAACTGAATGCAGTTGTTCGTTTGGTGGCTGTCCACCTAACAGATACTGGTTGGTGCCTACAGAAAATGGCAGGAAGTCATCCAACTGAACTATATCCGTTTCCGAGCCACCATTAACCTCTGGAAGGTATTCAGTCTTTGTGGTGTACCTGAAATCTTGATTTCGGATTACGGCCGTGCATTTACTGCAGCTGAATTCGCAGAATTCTGTCAACAGAATGGAATCTGGCATATACGAACGCCGCCGTACAATCCGCAGTCAAATGGCTAGGTGGAACGCTTCGTGGACACGTTTAGACGAGCACTCCTGAAACTCAAGGCGGAGGGGACTATGCCAGGAATAATCGAGGCGTTTCTGAAGACATACAAAACAATCCCGCAACCCAGCACATCCAACAAGTCTCCGACGGAGAAACTGATGCACCGAAAAATCCACCTGCCCGTTGGCGTTATACGCCCAGCTCCGCGACTGCGAAACAGGTGCATAGAGCAGTAGTTCAACCGTCTTCATGGTGCAGTTAATCTTACGTTTCCATCAAGTCAGCTCGTGCTCGCCACGGACTACCGTGATGGTGTTGAGAAGTGGACCACAGGCCGCATACTGCGACTGACTGGCTGAGTCATACGAATCAGCTACGTCCTTCTTTTCAACCTGTGGTCATCCCGTCCAGCTGATTACTTCCATTGGATGTTCTCTTGGATACATGCGAGCTACCTCAAGACGTTTCGACCGCCGCTTCGCATCAGGAGACACATCTTCCAGGCATCTGGACATTCAGAAGATGGACGGATCGTTCCCGAAGACAAGTTGTACACGTGCAGGTGAATCCTCAACAACGATCCTGTGAACAACAAACCCGACGAGGAGGTGTTAAGTGAACAGTCACTAAACAAACAGGTGTGTTTACTTACTGCACCTTTACACTGATTCTTCATTTGCATTGTAGGTCAGCATTAGTGCTTTCTTTACCATGGACCAATCTTTCTATCTCATCCCTCTCTGGGCGTTCATCACTCAACGTGTGTAGGAACACTCCCACAAAGTCTCGCTCTAGATTCGACGAGTTACCCAATGACAATAATTCAGAACACCACGAACAGCGCAGTACTCTCAGTATATTGCCACGACCGAGAAGCAAAATAATGTACAGCCAGCTAACGTCCTGCGTGCAACGCGCGGAACAGAAATGTGGAATTTCTACGACAGCGGAAATAGGGGGTACAATTGGGCTAAACAAACATGCTTCATACAAATGCGTCAAATTGTACAACAAAATAGTAACAAAAATGAAGCTGTTCTAGGAGATCGCTACACGTGTTTACCAACTGATAAACATTCGATTAAGACTCGTTTGTCTCCTCATTTCGAGTCGCGTGATTGAATATACAATCATTTGATCTGTTCAACAACTCAGGGACTTAACGGTTCCCTTGACTACCCTCGCTTGTTGCAAATGCTACAGGTATTTGTGTACCAAAACTTGTGATTCTTTTCCTGTTGCAAAGGTCCGGATGCTTTCATTATCAAACCTGTCCTCTAACGGAGGACCCGAGGAAACAGCTTTTTTGGAGATAGTTTTCATTCCTAGCGTTACACAGTTCGTCCGTTCTATTTCCTTCAACTTACCTACTCTTTTGACCGCAGGAAGTCAACCGTTTTCCATGTGTTTCGTATCTTCACAATCCTATTTTTCCACTGTCGACGGTGGCAGTTATGTATCAATGTGAACCACTGATGTATCGTTGTCTGTGATGATGACTGTCGATGGCTTGCCGACATTCTTAGTTGAAGTCTGTCTGAGGCGGGTTACTCGCTTACATTTTAACGCTTATAGGCTGGAACAGTAATTGTTACTTGTGGATTGGTCTTAGTTGTTATCGAGTTAATGTTTTACTGACTATAGTCACCAATATGTTTGCGGAGTTTTGTCTACGCGATAAGAGCAACGCAATGACAATGATGGCATTCATCGGAAATTTCAGAATAAGCAAGTCTAGCTTGTTGGTAAGCATGTTGGTCTTACTAACCGGACGTCAGTGATTCGGTCTGGTTTTGCGAGTATCTAACCATTGCTTGTCCTTCAATACGCTTATTTCTAGACCTGTGTTTACATTGGAAGCGACATTCGGACAACCGGTTTCTGATGTAAATTCGAAGGATATATATTGTAATGTTATTGCTTAGTCCCGTGGAGTATTTACACTTCCCTGACTGGTTTCTAAACGAGTACGCTGATATGCGGTTTGCATCACTGTCAAAGGTACACGGAATCGATGTTAATGGTGCCCCCAATATCAATACGTGTGTTTTCTGCAACTCTCTGTCTCTGTCTATTTCTGTTTCTTCAACCTGTCATGGCGTCTAAGGTATGTGAGGTAGTAAGTTTTGACCCGTGCATTTCTACGAGGGCCAGTCAAACTTTACACGGTTTGATTTCTACTGACAGTAGAAAATTTTGGCATGTTTCATTGTGTTCCCTACTAACATTATTACTTATCCCATTTTTCATCCAACCTTTGGATACCCTCCGGAATCGAAGTTTCTTCTGAGGATCTTAACTTTCATTTGAGCTTCAATTTCGGATTTTCCTTCTTTTCTTTCGGCCTGGCGCAATTTCCTCAAACGTCAGTGCAGCTGAGACATTCAGGGCTAGATCTGGCTTATGTGTTGCCTGATTCGGTTACGCGGATCCACTGTCCTTATTGAAGACCTTTTCAAATCGGAGAGTATATGTTGAAGGTTTCTGTAAAACATCCCTCGGCAGCTTCTTCCAGTGTCTTTCGATGACTGTTTCACACATCTGACTCATCAAGACAACGTAACAGTGACCGTCGATCATGGATTTATGCAGCCTATAATGAACACACAAACTTTTCGAGTAGTCTCACAAAATGCTTACCACGACCGTCTCAGTCGACGGTTTTTCACGAAATTTGTCTTCTGACGAGGAATCGTGACTCCTCTACTACATTGACCTCTGCTACATAATCTGATGACCACGACGAAGCCATGCCTCATGCTTCGTTTGAATTTCTGGACGAAATTGGCTTGATCACTCCTGTAGATCCCAAACTACCGGCTACTACAGTCCACTCCATATGCCTTCTGTGTGCATTCTAGGTTTAAACACGCAAAAACCCAAATAGTTGGGTCGTGTACTAAGGCTACCACCTAGTTGTCTTCAGTGTTACGATTTTCGCCAAAACCGCGGCCAACTGGCTTAAAGTGCTAGGTGGATAAATGAAGTCATTTGCCAAAAGGTTCTGTCATGTCCCCTCACTGGGCCGGGTTTCTCGCAACTGATGGAGTGAATGGCTGGAGACTTGAAGTGGGCTGGTGGTTAATCGAGCTCAACAGCCTGAGTTTCGTCGTTGTTTGACGGAGTTTTGTTAGGCAGATGACGTCGGGTAGTTGTTGGTGATGCATTACTTTTACTTATATCCTCTGTTTGTTAACATGTTGTAGGCACTGATGTCAAATGCTTTCGTATAGGAACCGTTGTTTTTGATAGTTAGGTTCCTTCCTTTTCTTTGTCCCTTTTTATTGTTTAGGACTTGCATTTACTTCTTCACGGTTATATCAATTAAGCGTCAGCTTTGACCTTTAGTGCGTTGCTCTCTTTGACGGTGATGATGACCCTTGGGACTGATACCTTTGACCTGGGTTTTCTTTAGCGGGTTTTTGGCCCATCCGAGTTCAACAGCTGTCTTAATTGTTAATACATATGTGCGGTATGACGGATAAATGGAGATTAAGTCACTAACACACTTTTGTGTGCGAATTGTTTTTTAAACTTAGAACACACCACACAGTTCACTAAAGCCGTAATTCAACGTGACACATCATAGGCCATTTACAAGAGCTTGGCGGTGTTGTTTAGCGTGTAAGAGTAGCGCACGTTTGATGTGATATGCATGTTTTTCGACGTTTGGGGTTTCAGCTTGCCTGAACTTCAGGCGGTTTTGTCCCACTTAACCGGAACAAATTAAATTTTTGTACGGATCGTTTTTACATACAACTGGCAGTCTGACAAAAATGGATTTTTCGGTAATAACAATTACTCCATAGTAGTTTTAGAGCAGACTTGGTAAACATGGTTGTTGGGAGTGGTTCCAAAGTTCTATTTAGTGTTTAGTATCTGTTGTAGAAACGAAATGCTTTAACAATGCGCTTTTTCAAACTCTTTCGAAACTATTCCGACGAGCGTCAACAGGATAGCTAGAATGTAGACGAAATAAACTATCCTCAAAGTTTAAACCCAACATCCAGTGAATAATGGTGTACACGCTAACCCCTGTTGGGGGGTTTCTACTTACAATTACATTCAAAATTCGGCAGCCATCGATTTCGTTGGAACCTTCGACATCGTATAATTTGGCAATCTCTTAGAATGGCCTAATTTTTGTCGCAGTTTTATGACACACTGTGACACTCCCGGATGAGGTACGTTCATTTAGCTTTCTCCTCGTGTGGAAATTTTTTACTTTTGCCTTCCGAACGCTACACGCAGGACGCTAACTGGTCGTAAACTTTTGTTTCCTCAGTCGTGGTAATATACAGAGTGCTACACTGTTTTTCTTCTTGCGTGATCATGTTACGTCGGGTTCACCAGTTTGTTTAAGCACTTTCGCGATGTTTTACTCCAAGCTTGATAGGTTCCCCAACAGCAATAATATGAAAAATGACAAACAGCGCAGTACCTTATATACTACCACGATCAAGAAAACAGAAGTGCCTGACCAGTTAACCTCTTGCGTGTAGCGTGCACGACAAAAAAGTAAACAATTTCCATACGAACGGAAAACGTACACAGTTATACCAAATGAACTTTACATCATTATCCAACATTAAATATGTATAGTCGTAGCAATCTTGCACAGGCGCTTTGCATTTTGAGATTGTAAGGCGCATTCCGAAGTAGTAAGCAGAACGTGAAATAGCGTTTAGCGTTGTTTGTGCCGCCTGAAAGTTGTCAAACAGCAACACCTTATCATCAGCATAATCAAGATCGGTCAGTCTCCCACCTGTTAGGAGGTCCACGCCGGCAT
>LUCH01000872.1:128179-147539 GCA_013368495.1 Paragonimus heterotremus | reverse complement strand
CGTTGAAGGCACCTGTATTAATTCGCACTCTAGGTCTAGGCAAGGGACGATAGAGACCTGAAGCTGAATGGTAAGAGTCGGAACTTACCGGTTTAGTGTTACCACAGTTAGCTACATCTGTTGTGGGACCCGTAGAGCGATGATCAGAAATGGAGGTCGGGAGGGGCCTGAGAACTAAACTTGATAGGACAGTGGGGGAGGGGTCACCAGTATCATTTTTTTGGCTTCTCATCCTGTTGTATGCAGCAGATCTGGCGACCCGGTTTATATTGTGAGGCAGCCGATGCAGTATGGAATTACTTGTGTTATAACTATTCATGGTTGTATGTGGGCTGAGATACTACCAGGACGCCCAGACCTAGACAGGACAACGATTAGGGTTCTCAATCAAAGCCTTTGGCTCAAAAGCTTGTACTGCAAGGCAGCGGATGTATGTTAGTTTACCAAAACTGACAATTTTTTTCAAAAATGTTCCCGACGTCCTTCCAACCCTCAACCTAGAAGACCAGTGATTTATCAGATCACTACCTATTGGCCTGCTTGTTATGAGTGACTGTCGGCGTGACCGTCTCATCGTTTAGCTTAACCCAATAGGTCATCGAGATACGCAAACTGTCACCGCCTCAATTTTCAGTCTCATTGTGGCGAGGTCGGTTACTTGTTCTTTGTTTTATTCTTTTAGAAATCCCATTTTTATTTACACGTTCTGGATCATTCGAGATACTTGTTTGTCTGAATGTGTACACGTCTTGCGCATAGTTGGGTTTGCCGGATGAGAATTTCCCCGAAAAAGCTTTGTTATGTTGATTGCCCCTGGGTTCTAAGGGTTGGTGAAAAGAGTTCACCGATGTTTTTCTATCGAATATCTCATCCTGTCCCGTTTCGTTTTTCCAAACGAGTTGTCAGACGCTCCTCTATTTTGCTTCCTCCTTTACCGCTGTTTTTCCGATTATGAATGCCATATGGATACTGTTAATTTGATCCGCTCTTTCTCTCATATTAACTGGAAATCAAGCTGCTCGTTCACAGCATTTGTTACACATTTCAGATTGTCAATATGACATATAGCGACCCAGCTGATTATACGATCCGTACATTTGTGAAATGAACGCTAAGGAAAAAGAAGAGCTGGATTTGTTAGCCAAACTTGAAGAACAAAACAGGCAAGAATTTTATTCCTTTCCTGTTCAGCTCTGCTTCTTTCCAGAGCCCTTCTTGCTGATGCAAAGGCTGTACCGTCCCTGAATACCAGGCGCCGTGAAGGCAGTATTTCAAGTTCTCTCTCCACTGAATCGTCAACAGATGGCTTGAAACGTACGTTCTTCAGAAACGTGTACCTTTGTGTGTATGCCTTCAGCAAGTTACTTTTTATTTTACTGACAGGTCTCTTTTCGTCTGTCTAGTTCTGTTTTTATCTTAAATTGTGAGTTAATGGGAGCTAGGTTTTTTATTTGAAATTTTCCACAGCAAACATGAAAGTCACATTGTGATAGTCAAATTCATCGTAGGTCTTTCACCGTAAAGCCTTATATGTAACATATATAACAATTTTAAAGGATGATCTATGATTGTGTGGGGTTGGACAAGTCAAACAAGTTGAAGTCGTGCAATAATTTTGGCGCTACTCGTACGATTATTTTCGACCTGTTTACTGCCATTGCCACTCTCAAAGACTTCGCGTAACTTTTTTTCCAACGCACAGGCAGTTTGCACAGA
This sequence comes from Paragonimus heterotremus, assembly GCA_013368495.1. NCBI lineage: Eukaryota > Metazoa > Platyhelminthes > Trematoda > Plagiorchiida > Troglotrematidae > Paragonimus > Paragonimus heterotremus. The sequence continues at coordinate 145,823 of LUCH01000872.1, read as the reverse complement.
TGATCCTAATAGTTTCACCGGTGATCAGAATTCGGCATTCTGTAGCTTTCCAAGGGACGATTTTTAAGTATTAAGTCGAACGATACCAGTTTGTCGCTTGGGTACAATGATTCGGGTCAACCAAACGTGCCGATATGACGTTGTTTGTTGACTTGGTTGCTCTACCAGTGAGCTCTTCTAGGTAAGGTTCAACGACTGCTTCATGTAGGAGTTTGTTCGCGCGATTTGTCTAAACGGTCTCAGAAAAAAATAAAGTTGTACTCACAAACGAAGGATGCGCCAGCAGGCAACTGAACGTTTTACTTGGAACGGTTGAGTCTTCTAATGACGATTTCAACTAGTATATCACAAGTGACAAGCAAATCAGTATGCACGGTTTCTTTTCCATTGCATGCGGCCACTTTCTGTTGTCCCGATGTTCCATAACTGTGTTCAGGAATCACTCCTGGTAGCCGTTTTTTGCGAATGCTGTACATACAAGAATCAGTTAATCGGTAACGATATTTTTCAGTCAACCAAATGACTAGATTACTGTTCTGCGTTAATAGAACGGCACAATTTGAATGGATGTATTGATTGTTCAGAGAGCTGGTGATTCAACCACTAACACGACTTTACACAGGTACATCCAGGGAGCCCAGTTTGTTGTTTATTTCAGTTTCCATTGTTAACTCTGTATATTTTGATGAGCCGACTTAAACTTGGCCAAAATATCAATTGGGTCTACATCCTTATTGTAAGCCAATAGGATGTCATCAGCTCACCTCGTATGTAACTCGCATTAACTACCAAATGCTCTGACTTGTCCACATTCTAATTTATACGTGGAAATGTCCGCAAACACGCGCTCCTTGTGGCAGTGATCTGTCTCATTTGACCTAACTTGTTTGTCATGCATGCAGAAAGGAAGTCTTGGTTTAACTTTAGTCGGTGGTATCACGCTGTCCGTATAATTGCCACTCGTATGATCAGCAAGATGGTTTAGGTTTCCTTTCACAATGGGACGATAGTGAGTAGTTACGATTCGTCGAGATAAAAACTTGTTCAGTGTACTTGGGCAGACATCTTTGAATTCGACACGTGTAGAATAAGTCATTATGTTACTCTGGCTTCGTGCTTGGCAGATGAACCTTAAGGCTTGGGAATAATCCTACCAGTGAGGCAAGATCATTCGAATATCGACGTGTAAGTTACTTCGTTCTGTATGAGCCAGCATAGTGATTTTGCTGTCGTCTTTTCGTTTAAGCGTTCTATCTTTTTTTCGGCCTTCCTCTTTCTAATCTTGATCTTTTCTTCCATTGTCCTGCTCATCTTTGTACGTTTTCCGTCTTAATTAGTAAAACCAGATCGCCAGCTTTGTCGGGCTTAGACAACGATGAACTTTAGTCTTTTTATCTCGTAAGTTTCACACAGCTAATAAATGCTCTGTCGTCACAAGTTGCATTGAGACTGATGACAAGGATTTCTCAGTAATACACTCAGTCCCTCTGCATCCGATTTCCAATTAAGGTCCAGATCAGATATGTGTGCATGCAAATTCTCGAACCGCACTTCTAAGTAAATGTTGTCTACGGACAGCAAAAGATAGAATGCAAAAAAATGTTTCATGCGATCTTGTCTGTAAGTTCTGTCGAAAGTTATGGACGTACTGTTGTGAATAGATTGGAAACGCTAAGAATGGTTTCGTCGGATTGATGTGTTTGAGTAGTGTAACCGGTTTATTTTCTATTTGTTTAGTTGTAATCCTTTGAACAGGATCTTTAACACACTCTTTTGGACTAGAGTGACCTGGAGGTGCTATTTTCGCCAGCTTTATTTCTGGTTCAAGCCAACTTTGGGTTGTGTCCTATTCGTTAACCATATGATGCTGCTATGAAGTCGTTATCATGATGACAATTTATACCTAGAATGTCCCACTAATCAGTCCACTAGCTGAACCGTAAACCGTAAGCAAAAGGATCATACATCATTGTCCAATTGGCTCATTGATTGTTGTCTGTCATAGTGTAATCCCACTACGTAAGTCCACCTTTCTGCGCTTGTCCCCATTATTACGTCTTGTGAAATTGTGCTATAAATATGGTTTATTTATCCCGGTTCCGACTCAATGAAGATGAACTTGTTCTCTACCCTGTTTTCCATTAGCAGTGTGTTTGATCACACCAAATATGTTGTCCGTCTAGCGTTTATTGAACAACACTGGAAATTGCGTGTCCTAAATGGTACATCCGCACATAACGGGCTAGGTGGCATCTCATAGCTACCTCCGTCACACTATCTGTGTGTATCATCGTTGGAGTGAAATTGAACATTGTATGTGCAAAGTAACAGTAATTCTTTCATTTATTGACCGGAATATCAGCGTTTTGGTTGTGTTAAACGTAGTCACATAATTATCCCGCTGTTTCTCTCAGCAGCATATGACGTGACATTTAGTGACTGTTGTGGTTCGGCGAAGTAACGGAATTCACGGACTCCGGTTATCTTTCAAACTAAATGACTTCATTATTTATCTGACGGATTCTAGTATTTGGACTAGCTCTTACGCTAATCTATGTTATGTTGAATTATCTATGTTGAGAAACCGGCATAATGACATTCGATTCTTATGATCTGTTACGAGTCTTGCGGTCTTAAAATACTCGTACCAGTCAAGTCGATTCGCTCAAAGTTGGTTGCATCGATCACGTCACTGTCTGATCTGACGAAATATACTGCTATCTACGTGGTTTCTATGACTATCAACTTCCCATGTGACCTTGTTCTATTCGTTCATGTATATATCGAATAAACCTTCTAAAACTGTATACATCCGACGAGAATAATCGAAAGCAGTTGTTTGCAACGGTAGCTTTTCTTGAATCCTGACCAGAACGTCTTTCCTGCTTTGTTCTCACTCCATAGATCATATCGCTTCACCGCCTTATCACTTACATCAAATTAGCTGTCACGCCATCGTCCATTCGAATTATACGTTATGGCAGAATTGGTTTGCTTGTTTCACTAAAAAAGGCTCAGATCTCTTCTTGCTGTTGATGACCTCTTGACGTCACTCTAATTTATAGGACTACTGCGCACTGGGAAATAAATTCTCTGGAGCATGCTCCTTCGCAAAAAGTGTAGCCAGAACCTGTGTAGCCTGGCCACTAGACTTTCCCGTCGACCTCCTGGCGATCACCCGGAAGAAGTTTTGGGGGTACATCTGGCATTTGTTGGGCTATAAAGGTTGTCGGAATGATATACATTTTCTAACGTTTCAATTCAAGTTTTCAAAATCTCATTCTGCCTAGTCTCAGTATCAGTGCAATTTGATCTAAGAGGTTCTTTAGTCCTACGTGCTAGTGAAGCAGTACCCGTGAAAATGTGCGATTTTCTTGACCAATGAAAGTTAGGGAAGAATTTCACGAGAACCTCCTGGATTAGTTCATTGCTATATGAACAGTTTGATGTGAAGATTAAAGAACCCGATTAGCACAAAAGTCCTCCTGATCAGTACTGCTATCTTGACGTGGTGGTGAAACTTGTGTGCTGTTTTGATCCGGCAGGCTACACTGACCAGGATTCCAGTCGTTCCAGGTGCAACCTTATCATACAAGCCAAAGGGTAGCAGCCAGACGAAAAGCAGTCATACTCGTAGGATTGTATGTCGTACTACTGACCGCGTAGGAGTGACTGGGTAGTGAGGCACGATCCTATTGACATACAACAGAACTATTTCTTATAGTTGCGGCACTGCTGTCTTTCGTACCAAGGAGGAGGGAGTTATAAACGATACTCTCAAACAAAGAACACTCCGATCGGTCAACAAAAAGCCGTGACCGCCTGTGTATTATACAATACGGTCCAAAAACACCTGGTGTCACCCAAAGTCCCGATCTAGCTGCGACTACACCCACTGTGCACAACAGTGCTCGGAATCAGGTATTAATGTCTTATTCGTTGCGCCCTCGGACTAGGCAAGCCCCTGATTGCCAAATGAGTCAGATTCCTGAGTCATTGGTTCCTGTATCATGTTGTCTCCCAGGTCAGACTCCCAGGGTGGGGTCCGTCAATTCAATCCTTTCGCGCAATGTAAACGACCGGGAAGTATCAGAAGTTGTCGTTCTCTTGACAGTGACATTATTCACCCATCACAACTTTCTCCCACTATTTCACCCTCTAAATCTTCCGCCTTCCATGTACGTTCAGGCGATAATTGTTTCCTGAGACTAAGACAACTGGTAAACATTGATGCGTTGAAAGTCCGCACTCTCTGCCAACTGGGTCAACAAAATGCTTTGACAAGTACTCTCTCAAGTCTGGAGCTTGATGTGTACTGTGTGTCGGAGACGCGAGTCTACGATTCTAGCATCGTTAGTCATTTGATCTCACCTCTAGATAACTGTCGATCCAAGCGCTTCTCTCTCACGGTTTCTGGTGACGCTGAAGCTGAATCTCGCGATCAGGCTCGGTTGGGAATCGAACTGAGTTCTAGAGCGGAGCAATGCTTGCTCGATTGGATCCCAGTGAACAGTCGCTTGTGCGCTGTCAGACACAATACATCGGTTAAAGTCTGTCGACACAAATCAGAAAGACGTTGTGTATTCATCATATCGACGTACGCTCTAACGGACAGCAGTTCGGATGCTACCAAAGATGCGTTCTATGACGCCCACATTGACCTTCTGAGGCAAACTGAACACTCAGACATCATCATACTATCGGGCGATTTGAATGCTCAGCTTGGTCGTCTTTCTCCGGATGAGAAGCGGCTAGGAGGTATGTTTGGTGTCTGGGCACAACGCACTGATAATGGCGAAAGACTGCTGCAGCTATACGCATCTCATGGTCTCTATATTTCGAGCACCGTATTCCAACACAAGAAGAAGCACTGTGTTACTTGAAGACCTCTGTATGCTTCCCAACCGTGAACACAGTTGGATCATATAGCAGTTAGTTACAAGTGGCGTCAATCTGTTAAGGACTGTCGTGCCTTTTGGAGCAACCACCTGGACTCGTACCATACTGTTGTGCGTGCCCGTTTCGTTTTATCATTTGCCAAGAGGACTTACGCTCGTAAATACAAGACACTTAACTGGCATTCGAGCGATGAAGATGTAAAGAACGCTTACCGAGAGGCGTTAATGGGGAAGTTACCCAGTTCGAGTCAGATGAAAGATTCTAACGAACACTGGGAACAAATCGCCAAAGTTATGAAAACATGCTGTGAATAGGTATGTTCCGTAGGAGCCGTTTGGTTGCGACAAAAGTGGATTTCTGTCACGTCGATAGACCTCATGGACAAGCAACACTCGATCCCACCTGGTTTTGAATATGATGAGGACTGTCGGGAACTTTAACGCAAGCTGACCAAAAACTTGTGCAGAGACGATGAGCACTATTTGGTGGACCAGTCGAAAGAGGTGTGAGGAGCCTATGTATTTGGGAATAACAGAAGGCTGTTTTCCTTTATCTGTGGTTGTACTGGCCATGGAGTTGATGTAAGTGAAACCATATGTGAAAAAGGTTCACGTATTACCAGTCAATGGCGCTGACTTGACAGGTGGGCTGAACATTTTGAAGAGCAGTTCAGCTGGCCTCAACCAGATCATGTAGACGACGGGACCTGAATGGTTAATTATTAAGTTTCAAACGACCCTCCGTCGGAAACAAGTGACCCTGGAGCTGAAGATGCTAAAGTGTAACAAGGCTGCTGGATCAGACCATCTCTCTCCATCTGTTTTCAAGGATGGCGGCTAGAGGTTGATATCAGAAATGAAGAAACTCCCTCAGACGATTTGGGAGACTGAAGGTGTACCTCATCCTGATTGGCATCTACCAACCGTTTTCAAACATGTGGTGTCTATTGCGTCCAAGTTACGTCGGATCACCAGGCCCAGATAAAGTCAGATACACGGTGAACAGGAAGGATTCCGATCCAGTCGAGGTTGCGTTGTTCACATTTTCACCTTGTGAGGGATCTCGGAGCCTGGACACTTTTACAGGCGGCTGCTGATCGCGGTCTTTTTACATCTAAGGACTGCTTTAGATTTGGTTGCCTCTGCCAACCTATGTCATCTGTGGTGCCAACAAGACATGCGATTGCCACTAAAAGGAAGAGTATATGACGCACTATCTCGTCAGCCTGTAATATTGCTGATGAGGTATCAGCGAGGATAGCAAAGGCACCAGTTGCCTTTGCCAAACTGCGTCACCTATGGCGTCGAAAAGACGTTCGGTTGTCGCTAACAAGAAGAGTATATAATGCTTGTGTACATTCTCTTTTGCTTTGTGGTTCGGAAACGTGGCCTGTTCGCATGTCATCTGATCGTTTACCGTACCGAGCATTATATACGGAGACCACCAACAGTTGGGTGAAACCACATGGTGGTCATGGAACAACGTGGTCACGGAATATGAAGACCCTGATTGTTCCACTGAGCAAAGTGGGTAGTTGTTGCCTGCCTGGCTGGGGTCCTCGTGATCACTTAAATCGCTGGTTAGAGATGCTATCCGAGATGGTGATGTGTCGCAATCAATGGCGTATTTGTATCCATACCATTTCTAGTTCTGCTTAGTCCTCCTTCATTCATTTTCAACCTTCTCAGCAACGTTTTCACCTAGAATATTCCACGTTACTGTTGAGCTGAGCGGCGGCCCGAGCCACAGTACCTTCTGATCAGGCTCATAGTTGATGATGATATAACGCTGGGGCATTGAGCGTGTTTGTTTTGAACAATCCATACCTATGTGGCGTTCTTGTGCCCGTTGCCTTCAACAGCTTGCTTTGACCTGCAGAAATTACGCCATTTATCCTAAGTTTATCTAACCTGCAGATGATTTCCTTTTCCGATTCATGGACGTTGTCTGGAGTGTCATCCGGCATGAACTTCTGAGTGTCACCCAGAATTTCAAACATTTTCTTCGTGTATTCCGTTTTATTCATCAGCACAACTCCTGAGCCTTTGTCCGGACGTAACACCATTAAGTTATCATTTTGTCTTATTTCCCTCAAACTTTGGAAGTGTGCCTGTGTTGATAGGCGACATCCACTAATTTTGCTTTCAGCCAATTTTTGTTCTCGTCAAACGTTAACGAATGTTGCTTAGGTTGATCGTAAAGTTTTCGAAATGTGCATACAACCCAAGTTCTTCAGTTTTCTTTGAACGCATTATTTTCGGAGTTGAATCACGCACATCCCAACGTCAAACTAACTAGAAAGAACGAAGTAAATAACTGCCTTCCGTTCTTGGGCATTCTAGTTATCCGAAGATCAGATGGCACGACAGGACGATCTATTTACAGAAAGCCTACCTGGACAGGACAATATATACATTGTGAAAACATCTGTCCAGTGCAATATAAGAGAAGCCTTGTTCGAACGTTTTTTACAGAGCACGGAGACTATGCACTGATGATATTCTACCACAAGAATTAAGCACACTCAGATATACGTTGCTGGCTTGCGATTTATAAAAAATACGGCAGTGTAATTATCCCAACGATACAGAAAACAACGGTTCCAGAGGAGATGATGTACTTAAAACTCTCCTTTCTAGAGAACGGCTGGTCAACAATGACAAAAAGACTTCTCACAGCTGCCGTATCCCGATCTTATAACGCTGTAAAACTATGTGTAATACGGCGAACCGAGGCCTTACCAGTCTCCTCGGCTACGAACAAACAGTTTACGTCTGTCACATCCCATTGTTTCTAGAAATATTCATGTAGTTGCAGTATGAGCTACATAGGGAGGATAACCCGACAGTTAGCTTCTCGTATCAAGGGGCATATTCCCAGGTGGCTGAAAACACAACTAGAAACGCCAGGCGCGTGCATAGAGGCCGACGGACGGCATCCAGCGTCATCAATAGCAAAATAAATAATCCAAACAGGCCATATAGTCAAGGTTTGTGACGCATTCTCTGTGATTTTTCGAAGCCGCCGGAAACGCATCCTTCAGTTTGCTGAGGCTTTAGCTTTCAGACGTCATAATCCTCCTGTGTGTTCAAAAACCCTTTGTGTTGACGTTACGGCTGCACTGGTAGTCAGCATCCCCATTTGTTTAATCTTCATTTTCGTGTCTGTCTGTCTAACCCTTTGAGCCATTATTTCCGCCCCATGGACCTTTATCCTAAAGTTTTAAATTACATACATGTCCATATGTGATCAGCATATACGAAATGTTACTCCGGAGAACACCACATGATTAACGTCTTCTCATTTCTTTATTGAAATTCATAAAGGGAACAAATTGCTTTTAATTCTTCGCTTCATTGAATTCCTCAATGATTGTGTTGTTTGGTGCATTATATAATCACGGTTAAAAAACAGCCTCATACAGACCTTCTTTTATTCTACAGTGACCACCTCTTCGGATGGTACCTTTTGTCTACCGTGCTTATCTATGAACCTTCTGGGGGTAACCATTTGGCTGTAGGACAGAAGTAATCAGATCTAGTTCTTCCGCAAGACTGTCATGCGTACAGATTCGCCTTGCCCGTGTAAAAAGCGTATTCACTAGTGTTCGTTTATGTCGGACGGGTGTGAAGCTGCTGAAGTTTAAGTATTGGCCAGACCACGTAGATTTTCTTTAGACAGTTCTTTTAACCGAACCATCTTGTCGACGACTTATGAGTATATCTAGAAATGCCAAACAGTTGTTGACCTCAAATTCACAAGTAGGCTTCAGGTTTAGGTGACAACTATTTAGACGTCACACCAGGTTATCTATCACCTGTTTAGATCGACTAAATGTTAGTGTTTCGTGGACGTAACGCTTTTAATATGACAAGTTTCCTATCTCTGTAGCTCAATGTTTATCATGAAAATGTCTGCTAAGATGGGACCTAGTGGATTTCCCGTGGCTACTTCGTCTATTTGACATTCTCAGTACAAAGCGACAAATTTTCGTTCAATATGCCGTTTGGAACCGACAACGTAATGCGATTCATTTCAACGAGCTCACAAATATAGTCAGTCGTTTCGTGTAACGGAGCATTTATTAACAGTGACTGAACGTCTACAGATCGCATCAGTTCGCTAACAAGATTGATTTTGTCCAAGTCACTGACCAATCCAAAAGAATCCTGAATGGAATGTCTGAAATTTGCAATTTATATATGATATGCATGTACTTTAGAAATTATGTTTTGTCCTCCTTACCAAGTAAATCTTCATACAATTCCAAAAGATAGTTATCAATCATAATTTATAGTATCATCCTCATTATCCATCAAACACAATCTATTTGATTTGGTTTTCATTAGTAAGTTTGCTGTTCATCTGACTACCAAGTGTAATTGTTATTCTCTTTAATTTTAGTCGATCCATCAAGTGGTGCCAGTAATCAGTTGAAATTCGGGGGCGGTCCAACCATTACTCTACCGTCCATGATCGCCTGGGGTTCGATCGGCATTTCACCTTCCATTCCGCTACGAGAACAGTGGGCTCATGTGGTCAACAACTGGGACCATTTTGTAAAAAAACGCTCATTCGTGTCGGTACGCGGGAACATCGTCTTACTTGACTGATTTTGAGTATTCTGACTTAGAAAGGTTATTGCCATTTTTGTTGGATAACTCAATGGGAATGACATCAACTATTCCCCATGATACACGGTAATGGGTTTGAGTCTGGTCTCTTCCTGGTCAGGTTTAAGCAGTCTAATTGTATGTAGCTCTTACATGAAACCGAGTAGATCGCACAACGATAAGTGTTCTGTTCTATAGCAGATAAAACTCACCTGCATGAATAGTATTGGAACATCCATCACATTTGTTCTAAGATTTTGTCCTCTCAGTGAACTCTCAGTCAGTCCCCTTCTAAAATAAACAATAGGGGGATTAGGACAATCTGAATATTACTCGCGAACAAATGTGACTGAGCGTCGATATGTGATAATTCGATCATGCTTAAAGTGTTCAACGCAGTTTTCTTCATAGGAACTTAGACCGAAGTCGAGGTCCGCTTCGTGATGAAGATATGCACTACTGATGAACTATAACGAAGACGAAAATTGGGCTTAAAAGTTTTTCGACAAGAGCCGTTTGTACTGTTTATTTCAATGTGAAAGCTGAAATCAGAAGTAAGTGTTATTAAATTTATATCGGTCATCTCTGTCGCCTAGTTCTCGGTAGTGATTAAGTGAATACACATTTTCTGTGCCAAACGATACTCATGGTTTAGGCTACCGGTAATTTCGAGACTAGCATACTGAAGAACAGACTAAAAGAAACGTACGCGAACAATATAACAAAAGTCTTTTTAGCATCATTGTTGGCCACACTGTCCTGTCTGAGAGCGTTTCCAGCTTACGGTTTAGATGATTGTGTTGTTTCCAGGATGTGTCTCAGTAGAGTGAGCAAAACAGTTCTTTTTCCGTGATCCAGCCATCGACAGCCGCACTGAGCACCGTATGCCACACGGAATGCACGTCCCACATCCTGCATAGACCGTACATTTGTGTCACCTCGGACATTTTTCATGAACCTGAAACTTTTCTGGACCCGCTGACAAAATGTGCCGTTAATTGCACAGCCAGCAGAATTGACTGAGATAGCTTTGATTCAAAACCGACAGTTTCTGTGTATACACAGATGGTGTCTACATTTCGTAGCTATAGAACATGACTAAACTTATGATTGTCGACCCTGAGGGATATCGCTGATATGTTAAGTAGTGAAAGTGGACACATATTGAGAAATGAATGAACTGTTGCGACTGCTCAAAACCACGCCAGTATCTGTTGTAAAGCCCAATCGGGACTTTGTTTCTACCCGTATACTGTTTATGTTCTAATATATTCCGTTCATGAATAATGTGACTAAACCAAATGCTAACCTCTCGTGACATTTAATTCTGCCTTATCCTATAATGACTTCAGGAATAGCTCCATTCAATAACCGTGTACACATAGCTCGAAACTCTTAGTTGCAGTCACAGCGGTAGGGAACAGGCAAACAGTGAATCACATGCATCTTAAGGACGAAACCGTTACAGAGCCACTGGATAACCGTCAAGTGTAACTGATCAAAACAGTTTACAATCAGAAATTTGAAAAAGTGCTTGAGGCTTTTTTAAATTCTGAATGTTATTTAACCGTCTTCAGTATTCTTTATGTCCCTCAGGATATTCGGAACTCAGTTCATCCACGTTAGCTTCTCGTTTTGCGGTCGTTCAGTCCTGAAACAGATATACTGCTTACAACCGCATCCAAGTTATTATATTCGAAGCGGTGTTTGTCGTGGTTCGTTCTCCACTACTCACCAAGATGGGCGTTATACAACAGAACGGCACAGTCAGGCGCGTATTTTGATAGCAAATATTGATCCGCAGAATAAAATAGCGCCATAACAAGGGGATGATCACGTCGTCGTATGCAATCAGTGAATAATACTAGAGTTTTATCGTGTGTATAAGCAAACGATCCATGTTTGAGCTGGCTAATAAAGAATTATCGCACACGGTAGCAGCACGGCCATCTGATTGTACGAAATCAAACCAACGGACATAACAAAAAGTGCGCGTAGTACTATCATGGTAATTTATGGTAATTGGCTCGCAGCCAGGATTGGTAACGTGAGGGTTCGGTCACAGGAGCGTTGGACACAATCAGTAACGGCTGATTATGCGAACGTCAGTCATCTATTGCTAAACAAGTCAGTAAGGTCAACCGAAATCAGCATCGAATGAATGGCTCGGTAGACTGTCCATACACAGCATTCAAACTCGTGCAACCGCATATCAGAAGAAGTTTATTCCGAGTTGTTGACCGCCTTATGAATATTCTGAGCATCAAACTTTTCATGTTTAATGACACGTTCACGCGACTGCAGACTACATTTTTGACACTTGGAAGACTAGAGTATATATTGATAGATTCCACACGACCTCCGAAATTGTATAAAGTACCTAACTTCGTACATTTTAGTGCAGCTTTTGAAACAGCGCAGAGGTTCAAGTGTTGTACGAGGCGAGACACTGTGTTGTCGTGTTATGACTTCCATTGAATCTAGTGTTTGTTCCGAATTTTTGCAGTGTTTTGCGTGTATGACGGCGCCAGTCTAACCTTTACGGTCCTGGTTAATATTTTTGCAAGTATCTGTATTTAACTGTTTCCACATGTCTCATACGTTCATATGCTCCATCACTGAATTGCCGGTTTCTGTTTTACAGAAGAATAGACTGGCATTCTTCCTTCCTATTTGACCAATGGTTGATGCGATTATTGACTGTCTTTGTCTGCTGCTTACGATATTCAGTTTTGAGTTTTCTGTTTATGTCCCTGCATGTCGTGTGACAGCGCAGTTCTGCCTTGTACTCTAGTCTGAATATATTTTTAATGGAAATATTGTAGTGAATTGTTACCATTGTTAGCGGCTACCCAAGTCATACTCACACTAGTAGTGTCCGTTCTGTGTCGCATCGAGCGCATTTGTTTGTGTTTGGCTAGCCTGAGAGCGTTGTATTAGAACTTATTCTGTGAAACCATAACACGAAACCCAAGGTTACATACTGTTTTCTACTTTCACTCGAGGACTAAAACACGAGTAGCCTGTTAACAGCGAGCATTCAAGCCCTGACAGTAAAACACTGAGACTCCAGAACGTATTAATTGATGCTGTTTGAACTGCCAGCATGAAAATCAAATTAGTTAGCCAAATGAACTCGCCTTTAATATCCGGCGGGTTTTACATACGTGTGACTGTGGATCATGATCATCGGTGTTAACTCACAAGATTGCATTCGGCTGAAACCGCTTTTGTTCATGTTTGGGTTCAGTGATTATATAACTAGTTGAACTGTGAGTGATGGTTTTCGATGTACGATACGATAATTATTCTATTTCACCAGCGTAATTAGCTGCATTTGAGGCTGAGCGATTATGATCGGTCAGAACTCAAAATTAAAGGGCTTAACCCGCAAGATAATTGCTCACGATTGTCGTTCTTAATCAACCCTCATCAACACTGTTCTTGAGCTGACGTGCTTTCATCGGCACTATCTAGATCCTTCTAGTTGGCTATTGTCAGTTAGTCCGTATGGCTTATGAGAAACTGAATTACCTTTTGGGATTATCCCATACTCTAGCGATATTACAATTGTTTACTTGTCCAGCAAACCTGCTAATTTTCTTAGGATATCCACAATTCCCTGGACCACAATCTTCTGATACTTCTGGTTGTTTCGAGCTAGCCTTTTCTGATAGTGCCCACTTATAGAATTGCATGTCTTTCCCTTTAGTCGGTGACGTTGCTTGTCAGCTGCTTAGCTACTGTGGTTATCATTCCCATTAAGGTGGTGTTCACGTTTTTTTAAATCTATCAACTGGAATGTTCTTTCTTCTTATTAACCTCCATTATTGTACCCATTCTTCATTAGGATCTTATTCGTAAGGGTCTTCCTGACGAATTCCGACCAGTGGTCTGGCAGCTGTTCACGGGTGCTTACGATTCACCCTCACGAAAACTTTATGATAGCTATTTGGAAGTACAATCCCCAGTGGAGAAGGCGATTAGACGTGACATTGCGCGAACGTTTCCCAAACATGATCTGTTCAAAGATGCGGTGAGTGTTCGGTCACTTTTTGGTACGGCCTGTAGTTGTTTCAGAGTTTGTTTGCTAATTCCTCTCAAATATACTATCCCAACAGTCGCATGTTTGAAGACAGTTTACGTTTGCCAGCCCAAGTATCCTAGCATTTAGACACCATCGGTTCTACCGATCGATTTATGCATATACCCCACGTGCCTTAAGATGCTTTCCTATAATTTTCAGAAGTGGTCCAATTCAACTTCACCGGTATAATCTTGGAGGTACGAACGTCTGTTTCGTTCCTTATACCATCACAATGTCTGCTTCACCATCTAAATTTCACAAACCAACTTTCATTAACTTCGTTATCTCACTTTGAATCCGTGTCACTGTTATTCTCTTATAAAAAGCAGTCTGCAATTTAAGATCGTGAAGCCTCCTCTGAGCCACTTGGCTTGACGTAAAATGGTATCTACCGTCATTGGTGATCTTGGAAACACCTCGTCGTGATTACATAATAATTGGTGTGTTTGTAAGCATGTCTAGTTCCCTGTTTGTCCTTATTTGCATGATGTATATAACTGGCATGTTTTACGTTCGCAACTGATGAGTGTAAATGAAATGTGAACATATCGCAACATATGTCTTCTTTCTGCTCTGATGAAGTGGTTAAAGGGAACTCACTGTTTCAAACCCTTACGAAGGCCGACTTTCCGGAGCAGTTTTACCAAAATCATTGTACTGTGTGCCTATCGTTTTTCCAGACCAGACCAACACAGCGTCAGACGTACCTAATCATTTTCGGCCTTCCTCACTCTGTAACCTTCCTATACCTCTTACATTCATCGAGATAAATCGTTGATTCTTACGTCTGCTGATTCAGCAAATTGCGCGACATATTTATTTATTTATTTATTTCGAAATTGCACTATCGCATTGTTCACATGGTCGGATTGTCCAAGGTACAATCGAGCGTGGGCTGTCTCAACTGTGGCCTTAAAAAGACGTCGGGTTGTTATTCGAAGAAATGGTGTACAATGTTAGTGTGCATACTCTTTTTGCTCTGTGGTTGGGAAACTTGGCCCTTCCGTGACTAAGTTATCAACAAACTTGCGGTGTTTGACCATCGCTGTCTCTGCCAGATGGCCCACATCAATTGGGATGATCGTATAAGCAACGTGTCCGTCCACAAGCACGTATTTTGCGGTCAATTGGTCAACCAATTGAGTTGCGCAGTTTGCGATGGTTGGGTTCATACTCTGCCTGACAGCTGAGTGTTTCTGCACCGTGCATTTTCTTTTACTAAGATCAACACCAGTTGGGTTAACGCGCCGAGTAGCCGAACATCGACATGGTCCAGAACAATAATGACCTTGACTACTCTGTTGACTAGAATAGGTTGGTCTCGCTTGCCTACTTAGGGTCAATGTGAGCACAAAAAATTGCTGGTCAGAAACGCTGACACAAGTGGTAACGTGCCGTTGTCAATCTCTTGCTCGCATTCATTCAATTTCTAGTTTTATTTAGCCTTGATTTACTTATTTTTGTTCTCCTTGGTGATTTTTTATTTTTCTGGATTGTTCCACTTTGGCCTTTCGTCGAGCCCCAGTGCTTTTTGGTCAGGCTCATGGTCGTCATTACTTCAGTGATTTGAATGCCACAGTTATTCCTGTCTAGATTTAGGCAGACTGGTGATGTCTGGTTCCCACGTGCTAACTTGTATGGCGCATGACAGCAAACTCTCTGTAGCGTTAAAATCTAAATGATTTGGTTACTTCCAAGTCAGTGTTC
Source organism: Paragonimus heterotremus (assembly GCA_013368495.1). Lineage (NCBI taxonomy): Eukaryota > Metazoa > Platyhelminthes > Trematoda > Plagiorchiida > Troglotrematidae > Paragonimus > Paragonimus heterotremus. Next base: position 130,517 of record LUCH01000872.1, on the reverse strand, counting down.
GGATGCTAAGTTCACTCTGCTTTCATTTCCTTATCACATTGTGCGTTCTCGCATACATCAGACAATTGTGAGAACTGTGGTAATTTACAGCTGCAGACACTGGCTGCTCAGCTCCGAAGACACGAACTGTCTTTATTTATTTGACTATCGATGTCTGTGTACGATCGCTGACATCATGTGGTACTAACTAATGTGGATATGTGGTAATGAGTGTCAAACGAGTTCTTTCGTTTACTCGAAGTGTACACTGACTGAGGTAGCTAGGCCACGTACCAAAGATAGTACCCAATTGTCTATCACTCTAAACGCTTTTTACTGATGCTGTCCCCGACCGACTTAAGGTACCAGGTGAGCAAATGACCTGACGTAGAGAGATGTGGTCAACGACCAAGATCTGGTTTTTCTTCCAGACTGGGACCTTCGTGATACACAGAGTTGGTGATTGGAGTGTTCAGGTGAGATGGCAACTAGTCGGACTCAGTGACTTAAATGTCGTCTTTTGGCCTAGTTGTCTGTGGACTAAGTGCAGTTACTAACACGGAGCAGTGAAAACCGTGAGGGAGCTTATGACGCCTTATTTTCACCCATAATTCTCTTGTGTTATCTGGAAGGTGTGAGTACCTTGATGTTGAATACCTGAATATAGAGATCGTTATGTTTAGTAGTTGGGTCTCCTCTCTCCCTTTCTTTTTTAACTGGTGCTTGCTTCTCTCTTCATGGTTGTATAGCAGTTATGCATAAGTGAGAACCACTGATGTTTTGTTCTCTTGCTTGAATTTGTATGTCTTTGTTTACATTTTTGTATTCTGATTATATGATATTTTAATGCATGGATCGTCTGACATGTTTGTTCAGGTTTACTGTCATCGTCATCATAGCAGCCATGAATTTGGCCAGGAGGTACAGTGTCTCGAGCTCACCTTAACAGTGACGTGAAATATCCTAGAAAAACAAAACATTACTAGAAAGATTAAGAGAATTAATAAAAGAAGGCTTAACGGAAGAACTAGAAACGATATGAATGATATCTCATCAACTCTGTTACAAGCTAACGAGATAGTGCTACCCAAGTATGTGAAACTGTACATAGTCTCGAGTGGATTACGTGCAACGAACAAAGTAAGACTGGAAATGCCCCAGTCTTGAAGCAGCACTTTGCACTTTGAAGATGCAAAGCGCATTCCATACAAACCAGTCAGGTCGCTCACCTTGTTCAGCATGGTCTGCATATCTTCGGCAGAAGGACTAAGTAAGACAGTGTCGTCCGCATACTCCAAGTTGGTCAACCTAGCGTCAAGAAGGAGCTTAACATCAAGTTCACTGGACTCAGGCGTACCCTCCAGAATGTCGTTGATGACAAAATTGAACAGAAAGGGAGAAATCGGACACCTCTGACAAACACCACTAGAAGTGATGAACGCCCGAGAGACGGTTGTCCGTAAATTCTCACCCTGCTTGCAGAGTGAGCATATAGTTCGAATAAGACAGTTCTAGAGAACGTTACCAGCAGTTGAATCGAATGCAGCCTTTAGGTCCAAAAAGGCGACAACCGTCGGCTGCTTCATATGATCCGGTTGTGTCCACGACTGAGTAGCACAGGGAGGTCTCCATGTAATAGTTCCTTTTCTTGTGTTGGAATTCGGTGTTAGAAATATAGAGATCGTAGGACGTGTACAGCTACAGCAGTCTTTTGCCATTGTCAGTGCGTTTTACCCGGACACATACCTGTCACCCAGTCCGTCACATATATATGTCAGTCGCTTCTCTACTGGAGAAAGACGACCAAGCTGAGCATTCAAATCGTCTGCTAGTATGATGATGTTTGAGTGTTTAGTTTGCCTCAGAAGGTCATCGAGGGCATCGTAGAACGCATACTTGGTGGCATCCGAACAGCTATCCGTCGGAGCTTACGCCGATAAAATGAATACACAACGTCTTTCCGATTTGCGTCGACAGACTTTAACCGATGTATTGAGTCTGACAGCGCACAAGCGACTGTTCACTGGGATCCAGTCGAGCAAGCATTGCTCCGCTCTAGAACTCAGTTCGATTCCCAACCCAGTTTGACTGCGAGATTCAGCTTCAGTGTCATCAGAAACCTTGAGAAAGAAGCGCTTGGATCGACAGTTATCTAGAGGTGCCCTCAAATGGATAACTGTGTCAGAATCGTAGACTCTCGTCTCCGACACGCAGCACACATCAAGCTGCAGATTTGAAAGAGTACTAGCCAGAGCATTTTGTTGACCGAGTTGTCAGAGAGTGCGGACTTTCAATGCATCAATGTTTACCAGTTGTCTTAGTCTCAGGAATCAATTATCGCCTGAACGCACATGGAAGG